>VYZM01012262.1:63956-142428 GCA_013398915.1 Dromas ardeola
GGGCCCGGGGCGGCGGTGGGACCTGCCGCTGTGAGAGCGCCGGGCGCGGCCCAGCTGGGCTTCCTGCGGCCCCGCCGTGTGCCCGGGGCCGGGAAGGGCCTCGGGGTGGAGAGAGCCCCGGCTCCGGCTGCCATCCTGTGGGGCGCAGGCCGAGGCCGTAGTTTGCTGTAGGGTAGAAGCGGGGGTGCAGGCTTCATTGGGTCTGGTGCCTTTTAGCCGCACAAGTCAAGAACTCAAATGCGGCCTTCATGGGGAACTTAAGGTGCACAGCTTCTATCGCTCCTGCGAGTTAGCCGAGACTGTAGCGCCGTATGGTTTTTTTGTCATCTTAATGATGTTTCTGCAGTTGATTATCCTCTTCTTGAAGTAAATTGGGATGAACGCCCGCCTCACTGTGGTGGGTAGTGCTAACTCTCTGTATTCACATACTCGCCAACCTGCCCACGTTAAATTTGAAAGCACAAAATGTTGACGTTTGCATTTCCATGTCACAAAGCGTATGGGGAGGGAAGGTCTTACTTCAGCCTGATTTAATCTGAGAAAATCATTAAAATTTTTTTTCTGCTTTATTTATATTAAGGGTCGATCCTTTCTCCAAAAAGGACTGGTATGATGTCAAAGCACCAGCGATGTTTAATATCCGAAACATTGGGAAGACGCTCGTCACCAGGACTCAAGGAACTAGTGAGTAGTGGGGTATTATGCAGTAGAGGGAGATGTATTTGTTTCATATACTAGCTCCAAATGAGACTAGATTAAAGAACCGCTGACAAAGAGTTTCTGCTCATATTATTATGAACCTGAAGGTTTTTTTTTAAAAAAAAAAGGCTTGCTTTGAGGTGATTTTTTTTCATTTGACAGAGTTGTTTAAATAAGCGAGCTTTGTTGCAGGGAAGTTAATGTGGTGTGGTCCTTGTTTGTACAAGAGCACCAAACCATGGATATGATAGGTTCAGGACATGCCTGAAGTTTCTAATGAACTGTTGTTGTGGTAACCTGACAAGTTTAAGGAAAGTTAAGAATTAAGGTAGTCATTCTGATTATCACAGAGGGAGACATGGAGACAGTGTTACAGGAGATGTTGCTCATAATAGGATCATAGAGACCATCATGTTAGAAGAGACTGAAATTTGAAACTTTTAAGTAATGAGATCTCTCTGTTGAAGGCTAGAATTGCTAACTTAATGGGAGCGTATGTAGATGTATCAGTGAATGGTAAAGGTTTTTTTACATAATCTGGCACGCTTTAGGAAGAGGAAGCCTCTGTTAAAAACACAGGGTGATCCAGATAGAGGTAACAGTATTTTTGGAAGGTTAGCTGTGTACAGTGGCTAAATAGTTGCATCACGCTATTCTAGTTGCACTTAAAGTTACAAAGATGATCGTTATTTTGAACTGTATACATGTGAAACAAGTATAGTAAGAGTCACTGTAAACCAAGCATGAACCAGCCAGTGATAAAATGGGTAATTGTTAAAGGTAGAGCTGTGAAATAACTGGACTTAGGTGCTTGTTGCTGCTTTACCTCTGCTGAGCGAACGTGGCTTTTTATGTTTATCTTTTCATTATTGTTCATAATTTCCAAATGCTTTGTAACCTCTTTCAAAAAAAAAAAAAACCCAACTAAAAAACTATTACATGTTCTAGAATCTGCACTATACTGTCACTTGTGTTCAGCATCTGATATAATTAGCTTAAAAAGATTCCTCACAAAGTTAACAAAATATGGTATTTGGTTCTATGAGTTGATTTGCTCTTGTTCAAGATTCATATAAACTTCAGAGCTGGAGCTTGTTGTTGTTAGAAAATGTCAAATGGAAATTCAATATCTGATTTGAATAATACTTTTCTAATGTTAATAAAAGGTGGTTTATTTTGTTTCATAATACAGAAATTGCCTCTGATGGACTGAAGGGTCGTGTATTTGAAGTGAGTCTGGCTGACCTGCAGAATGATGAGGTTGCCTTCCGTAAATTTAAACTGATAACTGAGGATGTTCAGGGCAAAAATTGTCTGACCAATTTCCATGGAATGGACCTCACCCGGGATAAAATGTGCTCCATGGTCAAAAAATGGCAGGTATGTAAAGAACAAGGTCTGCATTGTTGCTTGTGCCTTTAGGAAAGGAGGTAACCACTGATGCGTTGTAAACCGATGCTTGAAGTGGCATCAGCTGATCTTAATGAATGTCAGGTGCGTGGTTTTGAGAAACTTCTCTGTCATGTTGATGATAAATGACCGTTTCTTTTTTTAGACAATGATTGAAGCCCATGTAGATGTCAAAACTACCGATGGTTACCTACTGCGCCTCTTCTGCGTGGGTTTTACGAAGAAGCGTAATAACCAAATCCGCAAGACCTCGTATGCCCAGCATCAGCAGGTTCGACAGATTCGCAAGAAGATGATGGAAATCATGACCCGAGAGGTCCAAACCAATGACCTGAAAGAAGTTGTCAATAAGCTGTAAGCTTTGGCTGTGTTTTCTTTTTTCTCCCCTACAGTTTAAATAGTTGTTTGTTGGTCCGTTGTTACCGAGTACTTAAGGAATGCTGGTGCTTCACGTACTGTTTGACGGAGACCACGCAAGGTGCCTCTCGTGTTGAAAAGCTAACGTGCTCTTTTTTTGAATACTCTCTTAGTCTCTGCATGATATTTGACTTCCGTCAGTTATCATGTTTGCATAAATGTAAAATCAGGCTCTCCAGAGATTTTTGATTCATGTTTCTACCAGCTGAAACTGTAATTCTGGTTAGCTGGGGCTGTGACTGGTCTGGGTTCTTCTGACAGAAGGAAGTTTTCCAAAGTATGGTCTTTACTTCCAAAGGTTTGATTGCAAATTTGCTCTCAAAATGAGCACGCTTGCACTATAGCCCTTCAAACATTGCAAGGAGTATGTACTAGAATCTAAACATACTCGAAGAAAATTGTCAGAGTGTGAAGGTAGTACTGAAGCAAACTTCCGTAGAATGTTATGTATTCTTAAAAATTATTTTAAGCATGTGTTGCTGATGAATAAACAGGCAAAATTTTTAATGTTCTGGTACTGATCTGTGCTCTGATATCGCAGGATCCCAGACAGCATTGGCAAAGACATAGAGAAGGCGTGTCAGTCCATTTACCCTCTTCATGATGTCTATGTCCGCAAGGTTAAGATGCTGAAGAAGCCCAAGTTTGAATGTAAGTCAATTAGTGCAAACATTTAGTCTTCTTAGAGAAGGATGTGGGAAGCTGTTACTTTAAAACGCGTTTGCTTTTTTGGATGAAGGTATTAAAGCAGCATCATAAGCTTAAGTAGCTGCAGTAGTAAAAAAGCTTGTCCTTCTAGTCTGACATTTGGCTTTCAGGCTTGAAAGCAAAGCAGTGATCATTCAGTTTGGAGCTTTTTTGAATTCTTGCCTAAAACTGCTGATGAACATTTAAAGGCTTTGTCTTGGGAATGAATGATGACAAAATGTTTCGGTCCCAGATGACATGGAATGATTCCATTTTCCCATTTTCTGACATTCCCATATAACGCAGTAGTAAGTTCTTGACTTACCTCTTTTTCTAAAAAAAAAAAAAAAAGGTTTAATTTTCCATTTCATTATGTAGCGTTTATTTCACTGCTTGTTTTTGTCTGACTGTCAGTTAATGCAGCAGCATCTCCTTGCATGAGCTTTCTGGAATGGACTCAATTGTATCTACATTAGATGTTCTGGTGGTTTAATTCATATATGATGAGCAATTCAGTAATGTAAAACTGTTTTAAATAGGTGCGTCTCTCACTGTTTACAATACTTTTTCTTTTTAGTGGGCAAGCTGATGGAACTGCATGGTGAAGGCGGTGGTGCTGGAAAACCTTCTGGGGATGAGGCAGGCACCAAAGTAGAGCGAGCTGATGGATATGAGCCGCCCGTGCAAGAGTCTGTCTGAAACTAAAAATTGATTGGAGAATAAAAGTTTTAATATACGGAACTAACGTTTGGTTGCCTGTATTGCTACTGGACAATATTGGTACCGGGTATGTGGATGGGGTTTTAATAAGGTAAACCTATCGTCTTGGTTTAAAAAAAGGAAAAAGAAAAAAATTAATTGTTTTGGAGATCCATTTTTCATGATTGGTGTTGCGAGATGGGTGGAAGAAGGTGGGGTGTCCATTTTGAAAGGTGGAAAGTACAATAGCGAGGATTCTGGATATTGGTTTTTCCCAGTAGTTTTTGTGCTCACAAAAGAAATCTTGTGGATGTGTGCAGAGGTTGTAGCTTGTGTTGTATCGGTGAAAGGTGCCTCAAAGAGGAGCGTTGTACAGGGCAAATGAGGTGCCACACAGGGAAGCTTCGTATTTCAGAATTTTTTATTATAAGGAAGTCTTGGGGATTTATCAGACTGTTTACTTGAGAAGTATGTTCAAGCTCCTTGGTGGTAATTTATTTGATACGGCCTCATGGGACAGATTTGGTCTCTGGTACTCAAAAGGCGTTAAAAGTTTTAAGTTGTAATTTTGATGATGGAAGCACTGCTAGTTTTGAGCAGTGCAGAAATGCAGAATACGCTGGAGTAGGGCTGTATGTAGTTTTATAACCTCTACCAGAACTGAGGGGTAACCGTAATCCCAGTTGAAAAACTAGTGGAACTTCAGGGGGGAAAAAAATTTTACCATAAGAGGGCAATGGTCTACGTACTGAAAATAAAGCACTTAAAATTATGCAGCATATTACTTAAGAGTGCCTTTTCCATTATCTGATAACACATACTGGTTTTGCTGCTTGTTTGGCTTATGCCAGCTTACAAAATGTCTGGTGTGTTTTTCTGGCACGTATGAGGAGTATTTTGCACTATCAGTATATTTTGTTTAGAACTGGGCAACAAACCTGAAGTTTGTATTACTAAATTGTTGGCAAGTTTGTGACTTACACTTGAGAACACAATTAGTAGTACTGGCCTGTTAGGGGAGGTCACAGAGAGCCTGGTGGCTCTTGCAGTCCCCTGGGAAGGCACTTAGGGTGAGAAATGGAGGAAAGTAACAAAATGTTACTGTTGCAACAAAGATAGTAGGGGGAAAGTAGAGGGACACTACCCGTGAGGCCTGTGCTCTTCACTGTCAGGGTTTTTTACCATTTCCTAATTGATAATTCTGGTTTGGAGCAAATAATACGCAAAACGAAGGGCTTGTTCTCTAACCCTTTATTTAGAAGACTGTAGGTGATGTGATTTCATGTTGTAATTTCAAGTTACTAGTTTAATGATGATATTTAGAATAGCCCGTGGCTTAATATTGAGGTAACTGTCTTTACTGGATCGCGAATAGAGGCCTGCTTGTTGTGCTTTTTCCAGGTTGTGTAGTGGAGGGATAGTGAGTGCTCAGAACTTTCATGCTGCTGAATCAGGAGAAAGGAATAGTGCTGCTTTTAACCTTCTGCGCTTCTCATCTGTACTGCTGAGGCGGGTGTCATTCTCCTCCCAGAGTCCCAGACAGTCATATTTTTGAGTCATAAATTGCAACAAATGCCCTTCACTTCTCTAACAAAAATGAGAACTGTTCGCTGGAGTTAAAAAAAACAAACCATGACCGTGTGGTGAGGCTGAAAATCCTTGAACCTACTACCGTAAGTCTTAAAGCAGGTGTGTACACACACACACACGCACATATATATATATACACGCACACATTCATATTTGCGTGTGTGTGCATATATTCAAGCCCTGCATTAGAGTAAGATTTTTCAGAGCTTTCTAGTAATGGATCTGTGTTGGCTGTATTTTCTCTGCTTGGCAATAGTTCCATCAAACAAATCCTGAGGGACTTGCAACTGGTCTGTACTCTGCAGACTAGGAGAGTTAGAAATACTAAGGTGTCGTTTCTCAGCTCATTTCTGAAAACTTGCGTGTGTCTCTTATTTTGTTACTTTTTCCTTCAGCTGTAGGTCTGAGGAGTATATGTTGCAAAAAGGCTAGTCCAAGAGGATTTGGGGAAAGAACAAGAATTTGCTTTTTTTTCAGGTTTTTTTCATGTATGTTTTGGAACAGTAGACTGCTGGCATTACCACATAGGGACTCCGGGTAAATGTGTGCTTTATAGAATTATTTCAGATGGGGGGCAGGGGGGGAATGTAAGCAGGAAGGAGAATTTTGTGCATCCTCTGTATTCTCTGTACAAGTACCAGCTGGAAAATCATGGTGCGTGAATAGCAGCAATCGGCAGAGCACACTGAAAGTATGCGTGGAATCATTAATTGGCTCAGGCTCACAAGTAACAAGTGCATCACAAGTAACCCTGCTGTGGCAAAAGCCGAGCATCACCATCTTGTGTGATACCTGGGGATGATTCTGCAGGTGTTAAGCGTGAAACACACCCAAGTCCAAAGGCTGTAATAAACTGTATTAAAGCCATCAGGATTCTCTGAGAGGTTTGGACTGGTTGTACAGCGATGTGATACTATTGTATTATTGGGTTGGAGGTGGTGGTGGTGTTTGGTTTATTGGTTGGTGGTTTGGTTTTTTTTCTGTTGGGTTAAATATAAAGCCGAATAAGATCCAGAACTGTCACGTGAAGTGGAAAGCTCAGCTCTCCACAGCGTAAGACCATAAAAATGCCATTGTGACTTAATTATAAAAATTTTATTGGTTAAATACATTCTTAATTTACAGAGGTACCATAACAAACTTACTGGACTTAACAGAGATTTGCTTAGGACACCGTTAATTGTACACAGAACAAAGACGTCTTCCTGAAGATATTTCCAGAGGGTAGGTGAAACAGAAAATATTTTGATAAATGAGGCTTTTGATAAATGAGGCTTTTATTATCATACTAACATACGGGGATATAGCTGAATTTCAAGGTTACGGCTGAAATTTGCTACTATATTGCAGTTAGGATTTGTACTCCACCTCATTCTTGTTGTTTTTTTTTTTTTGCAGATTATGTACTGTACACCGTAGGAATTTTATGTTATAGTCTGTACGCAGTTTCATGGTGATACTAGGCATCAAGGCTTAAGAAAGTCCCTTCCTGTAAAAGCCAAGCATCTAACTTGCTGCAGTTTTAATAAATGCGCTGTTTTAGCTGCCTGCAGTAATGCAAGCAGCCTTTAGATGGCAATCCTTGCCCTGAATGTAAGGCTTTGCTGCTCTTCCTGCCCTACGTAATAGGGAGGAGATGATTAAAATAAAGCAGAGTGGTCTTATCTACTGACAGGCACTGACTTTAAACATCCAGTGGAAGTTACAAAAACAACTGGTCCATACACAATTATAAAAACGGGGAAGAGGAAATTGGAAAAAAAAAAATTAGAAAAAATTCACTTCTACTTTTGAGATTTGTATCAAAATCTTAGAAAACTGCCAGACAAACAGTAAGTAAACATCATACACTGAAGCCTCATCCACCATGACAGTGATGCGGTGTGTCTTTGCAGGACCTGGGTTTCTGTTTGTTGGGAGTGGCCTTTGCTGGGTTCCGCTGTGCTGCCCCTGCTGCGCGCACTGGAGGGTCAGGAATTGTGCTGGCACTGGGTCATGGTGGAAGAAGCCTGTTTTGATAGGGTGAGCCACTGAAAGTTTATGGTTGAAAAGTCTTGAGTGGGGGCTTGCAGGCATCAGGAAAGCTATCTATATATTTGTTTCCTTGGCTTTCTCTAGGAGGAGATGGCTGTTTTATTGGAATAAACAACAACTCTTGGCATCTCCTGGTAGGAAAGCTTGGAGACCGGGAAGGGTTGTCCTCAGAGGTGGACTTAGGTTGAAGTTTGATTCCACGGGAGTTCCAGATAGGTTTGTTGGGGATGGCAAAACTGAATGATAGCTGTATACATTCTCATGTTTCCATCTTTCTTGAATAGCATATAATTTATAATTGTTTTTATGAAGTTAATCCCCCTCATGGAAGTAGAAACCCAGTTCTCGGCTCATTAAAACTTTGTGTGATCTTCATCCCCCAGTTGTCTGAATGGTGTTGGTGTAGTTTAAATACACAGCACTTCATGTTCATGAAGCGTCTAGAGAAGAAAAACGGAGGGCTAACGCCTGTGTCTATATTTGAAATACTGTGGCATAACAGTGACTACAGAGCCAAACGGTTCCGAGGACCTCATGTGTCTGCTGCATGTTCCATGGACTCGCTTCAGGTGAGCTCCAGTCTGCTACCAAGACTGGATGCCTGCTCCCTGCTGCGGGGGAGTCCTTCAGTTCAGTTTTGGCTGTAAGCTTGTGTCTGCCTGCTGTGATGGTAACCAAAGTGCGGGGCATGGGGAGGGGAGGGCCACCCTCGCCAGCTTGCTTAGATGCCAATTTAGATGCACCCTCATCTTTTTGGATATATATTGGATATTAATATAAACTTAGATATTAGGAAGAAATTCTTTACCGTGAGGGTGGTGAGGCACTGGAACAGGTTGCCCAGGGAAGCTGTGGATGCCTCATCCCTGGAAGTGTCCAAGGCCAGGCTGGATGGGGCTTTGAGGAACCTGGTCTAGTAGGAGGTGTCCCTGCCCATGGCAGGGGGGTTGAAACTAGATGATCTTTAAGGTCCCTTCCAACCCAAACCATTCTATGATTTGTTGCTGTAATGCTTGGGCCTTGTATCGATAAAGTTGTAGGCAGGCACATGACTTAAGTCAAAACTATCTCAAGGTTCTAGTTTCCAGTCTCCATCTACCACTCAACTGTTGGCCCTTTTGCAACCTGAACTTCCAGACCCAGAAAGAAAAATCTTCTAAGGGTATCTTGATCGCTAGTCACTGCCATCTCTCTGAAGTAATGACTTATGCTAACAGCTTACTGGTTCCTTTTTGTTATATAGTACAAAAGTGATGGAATGATGGAATACTGTCAGCAATGAAAGAGCCCAACTGCAGCATAATTTTTTCTATTCCAGTCTGATGAAGTTAACAGTTAAATCAAGATGTGTTTAACTATTTTGTCAGAAGCCAAGCGCTGCAAAAAGGAATTTACTACCAGGGTTTCTTATAACGTGAAGCCACCTCAATCATGTCTGTCTTAGTTTGTTGTTCAAGTGACACTGCTGCTTTTTACTAAATGCCTCTGTTTGTTTGTTAGAGCTTCTTGAAGTAACCTCTTGCCAGGCGTGTTTTCCTTAAGGCCTCAACAGACCATTTATAATGATGCTCAGTATAGTTGGTATGTGGTAACAAACTGAAAACTAATCCCGTGTCTGCTGAAAGCTAAAACCAAGGCTGTATAATATCCTTCATGTTAAGGATAGGACTGGTGTTGCTGAAGTATGTTCCAGTGCTTGAGTGACAAATGAAATGCAGACTGAGTGAAGACTGGCTTTCCACTTACATGAAGGGGGTGGAGGGGCAAATAGTTGGAATAGTGCAGCCACTGCATGGAGGGCATCTGAGAAAGCTCAGGAAATGCTGTCTGTCGCAGCTAACTTCAGCTGGGAAAGAAGGGTACGATGGTGCTCAAAGAACAGTAGAAACATCTAAACCTGCACCTATAAAGGGTTTTGGGGGAAGGGAGGAAGGTCTAAGAAGATTCATACCGGTTTGAATGTTATTCGTTAAGAGGCAAAATACTTCTGTGATCTTCCTGTATGATCAGCTTGGGCTAAGAACAGAAGAATACTATGCAAGGGTTTGCTTCTGAGTTTTCCCTCTTACCAGTACTAATTTGATATTTTTCTACTATGAAATACCAGTTATCTTCCTTATCCTCTAAGTCAAAAAAACAAGTGGATTCTACTGGTAATGTGGAAGTCAAACACTAATGAAACCTGATTATCAAACTTGATCTACATACTGAGTGCTGCAATTATATCTTAAAAACAATTTTTAAAATTTGGATTTAAAAAGGTTTTTAAAGAAGCCCAAAGAAGCTTACTTTATGCAGACTTTGTGCATAATAAATGTGATACCAGACAGTAAACATACTAGAATGCTATTTAAGTTAAAATGGTGTTGCACCACAGTATTTCCCTTGTTGGAAGCAGCTAAAAATCCTGCTTGTATTTGCTCTCAGAGCATTCATGAAGCATGACTACATACGCTGTCACAAAAGACTAAAATGTTCTTATTTGACTTCAAGACACTAGTATGACTGTCTAGAAAAAGTAGTGCAAAACATTGATAGTCAAAACACATTGATATCTTTGCTGTGCCTTTAGGATAGAAAACATTCTCTCCCACATGCAGGGAGTACGAAGAGAGGCAACACTTCACGGTGTTCTTAAAATCTGAACAAAGTTCTTGGGAAATATCCCAGACTTTCCTTGCATCTCTCCACTCATCCAGTCCTCGTCTACAGATTCCAGCTCTGTTATTGTATCGCCTGCCTGTAAGAGAAGGAGTAACGTGAGCCAGTACAGCTTACCGTGCAGTGTTAATGCATGCATAGCTGATGTTACTCAGAAGCAATTATTATCAATCAAATAGAAGAGAAGTAGGATGTGGCCAGTCTCTTCTGGTGGTTACATTTCCTTGAGGTTGTTTGCCAAAACTAGCTGAAGCTTCTCTTGGGGTAACTACTTGTCTATGCCGAACAATCACTGCTGTCCGGAAGGAAAAACAATAGCACTGCTGGATAACTTTTTGTGTTGCTTAAGCTCTCCAGGTAGGTAGGTACGTTAGAGAGCTGGCTCACAAGCCCCCTGCCTTACTTATTATTTGTGTGTATTTCTCTGCTCCGTTATGAGGGTTTCTTTTCTTAGAACACTTCAAAGCTTTTTTTTCCCCCCGTTCACTCCCAATGTTTTCTAGCACTTAGAAACTTTCCTCTCTCCTTTTGAAACTTTCCTTTCAGAAAAAGGAAAGCAATCATCTTAAGTAGCTCGCTGTGTCTGTTTTAAATAAACTGCAGCTCCTGTGTTTGATCCTTGTTCCTGTTCTCATTGTCCCATGCCACACCCTTCATATCAAGTACTGTCATGGCTCTGGCCTCTCTTCCAGTGCCTCTGTTACCCTTTTCTGATTTAAGGAATCATCTATCCTTTCAGCATTGTAAGCTGCTAATGCTGAAAGTAATTATTTTGCTAGTTTTAGAAGAGAAAATAGCGTGTTCCAGCTGATAAACATAATTTTGGGCCTGCTGTGAAAGTCCGCTGTTTCTCAGAAACTTGCTTTTGAGGACACAGTTACTTAAATCATGACTTTGAGTCTACAAGGGCATGCTGTTCCTTGTTCGTGCTTCTTAATATTATCTGGACATCCAGCAAGTATTTAATTTCTCTCCCTTGCTCCCATGGCAACTATGTATTGTGCTGCCAAACTCTTAGATCTTGCTGCACTAGGTGTCCCTCAGAGGCATCGCTGCTGTAGCACTGGCACTCTTACTGTTCTCCTTTTCACTGCTGTCTTTCTAGTTAAAGAAGAGGCTCCCTTGACCGTTATCAACTGATCAAGAACTGACTGTACCGCAAAATAAGGTTTGTTTGCCTTGTCATATTTACTGGACCAGAGAAGTCGGAGGAATTCTGCAAGTCCTCACCTCTCTTCAGTGTCTTCAGTGAAGATTTCACCACTATGAAGCAGAAGTGGTAAGGGCAAACATTTTTTTAGAGAGACCATTTATCAAATGTGTTAATATCTATGCCTGTGTGCTTTGCTCTTTCTTGTTCCAAGCATATTTTCACAGTGGATAAATCCTATTTTTTAGCATTCTTTAGGAGCGTAAGACCTTTTGGAAAATTGGGCTAAAAGTGGTACTTACTTTGAAGGAAAGCTCATCTTCATTTTCTCCATGAAAATCATAAAGAGCTTTGGCTTTTCCTTTCTTCCCTCCTGGAGACTGTGACAGCTCTGCCCTGGCTGCAGAACATGGACAAGACAGGTTATTTGGATTGCAGTGAAATAAATCTGTTTCTGGAGAAGTTTCCTGTCATTCTTGTGTTTTCTCCCCACCAGTGTGCTACAGGGTGTCCAGGTTGTTATTACTACTGCTACTTAGCAAATTTGCTTTCCTACTGGAATAAAAACCTCTACTGCCCCCAGTTCATTTTACAGTACTACCACATTCTCATCGTTCTATTTCTAAGAGGGCTAAAGTTGAAGTTCACTTACTTGAACTTTCCAATGGTGGTATCTAATAAAAGCTGTCTTTTCCTCTTTGTACTTGAAGGAGAAGTGGCACTCGGCGCGTGCTATTTGCCAGTTAGGTGGAATTTATTTCCTGTCAACTTTCACTCATGGTTTTACTTGCAAAAACTATGGGGAAAAAAAATGTGATTTTCTGTGTCCACTGTGACGGTTTTGACTTGTTGATTTGGGGACCAAAGCAGCGCTAATTCCTTGCTTCAGAGAGGGGGTTACAATAGTTCTGTGCCAAGATGCAGCAGCTGTAGTTATTTATAGCTCTCTCGCTGTGCCGCAGTGTTCTCTCTTCAGCTGAGGGAGAACCTAGCTTCCCCACACACATCCCTTTTGTACCCCTAAATTCCTACTAAAGGCAGCTCAATAGGCCTCTTTCGCCTGTGCCCAAACCACACTTTAAACCATCCCAGAATCTGTATCACCTCGCAGATGACTTACTGACTAGAGCACATCATTGCCATTATTAGAGAGGGTGGTTCAACATCTAGTTTAGCTTTAGGATATTAAGGACTGTGGTGGTGCCTGGCTTCTTAATGAAATGGAATAGTTGAGTTCTCCCAGAACTCTGTCATGACTGTCACAACCCAAGGAATAATTAATTGCCATCTAGGAGGAGCACTGTACCTGAGCAGGTCTGCACAAAAACTGCTGGGAAAATTCCTTCCTTTTCATTCAGTCTTCCTCGATACCACTCCGAATCTACTTGTTCCAGTATTTGGATGTAGTCTCCCTTTTTAAAGGATAAGTCGTCTTTGGTTTCTGCTGTAAAATCGTGAAGCGCTTCACACCACTCTACTGAGCGTCTGTTGTTCTATTCAAGTGAACAGAAGAAATGCATTAATTTTAGACGTGTTAATGGAGCCCATAAGCTGATGGGTACTGGTGAAAGCAGCTGTACAGAACACGGGTGTCCTGACTTTCTCTCATACAATAGTGTCACTGCAGGTGTAGGCTAGAATGGCATTCCAGCAATTACCACAGAATTTCATCTAGGCTCAGATGCATTCCTTTTTATCATTGGTGGCAGGGGACAGGATTAATAAATTCAAAATTAGACCACTGCAGCAATACTTAAAATAGAGCTAACAAGAATTTGCTTAAGCACAAAGGATAAAAATTTACTTATGTTAACTTGCCAGAAGCCATGAATTCAATCGGTTTAGGCCAACTGTCAGAATTCACGATGTGCCCATGCAGCGTTGCGTGCTGTGGGAGTTTTGTTACATTCAGGTTTAACGTTGTGCAGCTAATCTGGCATTATAACAGAAAGTCCATGTAAATCTATGAAACCGCTCTGTAAATTCCAACCCTCACCTATAAAATTTTATTACCTGAGGAAGGGAAGAAGAAACCTCCACCTTGTTCTTCAGTGCTGCTCCTGAACCTACATAAGTAAAGGACAGCTTAGAAGAACAGCAACGACCATTCAAAATATTACTAATGATAGAGATTTTAGATATTGAAAGTGATTATTAAGAATAACTTCTTAGGAAGTCCTCCTGTTCCTTTTGATTTTTCTTATCTGTCTTCTCTCCCCTTCTACCTCCTTCCCGCATTCATTGTCCTTTTGCACTTTTCTCCTATATGCTACCTATCTACATGTAGTACAAAATCACGTTCTGGAAGATTTTTGCAAAGATATTCATACCTGTTCCAGGCAGATCTTCAATTATTTCCACGAAGTTCAAGGGGAAAATTCCAGATGCGCCTCTGAGCTCTCCTTTGGCCCACTCTTCATTTACATATTCTTTAAGGACAATAGTTTCACCTTCTGAAAAACTGAGCTCGTCTTTCTGATCTCCAATATATTCAAATCGTGCTATACATCTTGGGCCTCTGCACAAACAAAAGAGAAACTTACTTTGCTTATCTCTTATTACTGTTCACTTAATAATAAGACAGCATTGTGCAAAATATGGACTGATATCTTTAATGAAAATGGTGAAAGAATGCACTCAAGATAGAACAGGTGGAAAAGTGGGGTCTGGCTCTGGGTCTCACCTCTGCTTTCTGAGGAGGATGAGTATGGAGTCTGGAGGAACTGGACGCAACTTCTGCATCCCAATTCCTGGGTGTTACAATATTTTGTATGAGACTCTGTTTCTCTTCCAAACAACAACAACAACAAAATATCACTACTTCTGGGCTACCTGTCCCATTTAACATTTTTGCCCATATCCAACTAACTGTCCTGATATGCTTTTGTTAAGAGTTTGATGGCTTTTTGAGCTAGCATCCAGTTTAGATGCAGTCAAACATGAGTGGGGGGTGGGTGTTGTGTATGTGTCTCAAATCCCAAATACACAGAGGTTTCACGGGAGGAAGCTACTTTTTATCTGCTTTGACAAACTTTATTCTGTAAAATCTATGCCAGGCATGAGGAAATAATTATCTACCAAAGAAAGAAACATCAATGCATCTGATAAATTTTACATAATTTTGTATAATACTGAAAAAACCAAAATTTTTTCCACACTTAAATAGATTTAATAATTTTGTAAACTATTAAAATAAATTTAAGAAATTACTTTAATAAAACTTTTCATTTATCAGAAATACCATGCTAGAAAAATATGGTAGTAGGCTTTAACTTTTTGTAAACCATCATAGCATATAACCAATGTAAGAAGCCTGATTCCGACCCCTGTCCCCTACTCATATCTTTGCAAAAGCTTCAGAACAGAGCTAGCACTTTCTGTTTCTTTCTTAGCGGCAGAAGCAGCTTTTAAAAATAAAGTTTCAGTTAAGACAAGCCAAGCTCTATCTATCTGAAGAACAAACTCAATGATCCCATTGATACTAGTTCCTGCCTCTGCCTGAATTTGCTTTAATTGCTGCAGTGAATGATTGTGAAATACAATGAATTATCATTGAGTAAAAATAGCATGAAAAGTTGTTCCTTGCCCACAAATCTTAGTACAAGTTGTTTACAAATCAGAAATGAAAAGTGCTTGAAGTACACTTGATAATTTGATCTGGGGAACTTTAGATTCACCTGTATAGTTATACACTTTAGGGTTAGATAGATAGATTTCTTTACTTAAAGTACAGCTATATTCTGTCCCATTTTATCTTGTTCTTTCAACTAAGTAGGAGCCCTACCACGTTACATCTTATGAGGATACTGAAAGAAAGTAACAAGGCCAGGACCAAAGAGAGGAGAGTGCAACGCTGCTGGTTAATCAGATTGGTTCCCAGTTTCTGTAACCAATTTTCATGAAAAATTATGAGAGATGCTCTTCTAATACAGCTCATAAGAGAAAGGAAAGTGAGTGAGGGGGAATATATCTATATAAACATATATAATAAAACATTTTTGAAGCCAAGAAGTGAGTTCTTAGGCTTTCTTTACCTGAATGAGTCTTAGTAAAACATCATAAACTTTCAGTTTTGACATCTTAATTTTTAAAATATATATTGGTGAAGAAACTCTTAACCATACTAACCTCAGCACAGATAACACCTGCTTCAAATTTATCTTTCTTTTTCCTAGTATATCAAGATGAAAAAGAAAATAAGATTTATCTGACTCACTTAATACATTGTGGTGAACAGGGTATTTTTTTCCTGTTGCCTTCTTCTGTAACATCAATCTAATAAGACAACAAAATAAATTAAATCAATTAAATCTTCCATTTCAAACTCATGGCAACATAACTACAATAAACTTGGAACTGGTTAAAATCATCTACTTTTCAGCTAAGCATCAACTCCAGTTATGACCTCCATGTGATGCTCTACAGACACCAGCATGCTATGATATATGACCATATTGATGTAGATTTTGGGTTTGTATGCCCGATTTCTCATTTTTCTATCTCATGCAAACAAGGAGCATTATTTAATGTTTTGTTTTACGAAGCTGGTTTGCTGTTTCTACTTCTGGCATGACGGATTGACAGAATATGGGACTGGATGCTACTACATGTTGTTGTATTTAGCTCCCAACTTTCAATTGGTAATTGCTTTCTATTATTTACTAGCACAATGTATCACAATAGACAAAATTATTGTTTACACATATCCTTTCTGGGCTTTGGTAGCCAGCTGTCCTCCAAACAAAAACACATCTCACAAATCTCACACTGGAATTGGAGAAATATAATTTAGAAAATCAATACACGGTTATATTAAACAGACAGCATTCAAGTCCTTTATCATAAGAGGATTTCAATTGTATTTTTGGTGTGACATGAAGGATGATCTGTGAGATGTGTAAGACTACAAGCTGAGAGAACGTGGTGAGGAGCTTTGGGTTACAGCTCACTATCGCATGAGCCAGTTCCCATAAAAATCAACATGAATGTTTCATTAGCTTATGTGAAGGACTGGAGGAAATCATGCTGCCTTTTAGGACAAATAATCTTTGCAGTGCTCTTGCTAGAGGAGCTGGTATCTGTGGTGTTCTGAAGGTTCTATGGGAAGCAATAATCTAGTATTGTTAGGTGTCCAGACATCAAGCTACTACCCAGCTCAATATTGTAAAACAAACTATAGCATATTGTATAGAGACCTTGTATCAAGATCAAATCTGACATGAATAAACAGGAGAAATCACTCAGTAAATTAGCCTCATCTACTGTGCTCTTTGTCTTTTTTTTTTTTTTTTTTTTTTAATTTTTCTGGAACAAAGATTTTGCATTCATGAGGGTAACCACCTTTTACAACTAAAATAGAAATTTAAAACACATCTTCCCTAGCTCTTATGAAGTTGTATCTGTTTGTATCAATGCTGAATTTGACCTCAAATATTCATTCCATGGCTTTAACATAAAATCTTTTCTCTATTAGCCATCAGTAGAACTTTTAAATTAAATTTTTGGTCTGCATAGAAGTAGCTAATCGATTTAGCTAGCAAATCTTTCTCATGAAAGCAAATTGAGTATGGTTCCACTACTACTACCCCTGAGTTTTTATTCTTCAGCACTTCTCAAATCTTAAAATTCTTCTCCAGTAATGCTATTACAAACCAAAGACACCCTGTGTAACACACAGTGCTGGTTACCAAATAACTTGGTATTGTCCATGTCGCAGCAGTGCTCATCTCTGCCAGCTGTCCTGGCTCGACACGGACTGACTGTCTTTAATGCCCAGTCACACACCTCCACTGCATCCTGGTGTCAGTTTAGCATTCCCCCATGTCCGTATGGCTGGTGTGGATAGCCCAACGGCCATTCCTACTGCCACAGAACGGAATTCAATCTCAGGCTCAGGCTTGCGATAGATTTGACCCAGCTTCTGATGCAGTGAACCATACTGTATCTCCTTTAAAGATGAGGCACTCAATTAATTGCTCCTGGGCTCCAAACCAGCACCTGTCTCTTGCCTGCCGTTTAGTGTCAAGTGTCACATTCAGTAACAGGATTGCTTTAAGCTGCTCATTTGCAACAACACAATCTCCTTGCACTGTGCCAGCACAACCATTTGTGCAGCCACTTAGCAAGCCACTTAGGCAAATTGATCCAGATGGAAAAAAAAATATTCTGGGAAGAAAAAAAAACAAACATGTTTTGAGCACCCAACGCTGCTCTGACCTAGGTCACTACATGACTATAGAAGTGGTGATTCCCGCACAGCTCAAGGGACAAGGTGAGCGAAGCTGGGGGGTGGGAAAAAGCAATCATCTTACTCAGTGTTGATTCTTACATGCATCTGTGAAAAACAATCTGCTCTGTAGACCCCAAGAAACTACCCAGGTTAACAAAGAGAATCTGGTAAGGGCCATGATTTTCTCACTTGGCTTCAAATTAACAGCAAAATAATCCCCGTAACACAGATTGGTCGTGCCAAATCAAGCATCTTTCTAATACCATACAAACAAGTTGATACATCCTCTGTGTTGGCAAAGGGAAAAGAGATTATCTAAATACAGAATGGAGTTAAACACGCAGGAGCTATAGTAAAATAGAACCAGAAAAACAATGCAATAGGATCTTATGTAGCAACATATACAAAGCCTACATACAACTACTTTAACAAAGCTGGCAGGAAATATCCCTGTGCGATTCCCACATTTTCCTCTGTACCACTCGGTATCTATTTTCTCCAAAAGACAAACGGTGTCTCCAGCGTGAAGGTCCAAGTCATCAGCATGCTCTGTAAGACAGCATCATTTCAGTTAACGGTAGTTGTCACACTCATTGATTTTCTTTAAGTAAAACCTTCTTAATACCACAGACAAAACCAGAATGAGTTTTCAAAGAGTCTTAATTATACTTGATAAACCAGTTAGCTTTAACTAAAAGACTAGCCCAACTATAGCTAAACCCATGGATTTGAACAACTCTACATGCAGACCTTGCAGGCTGAGCTTCCTCATCACTTTTAAGATCTAATTCCTTAAGAAAATAACCAGATGAAAGTCTTGAAGTAAAACAAGCTTCTAGAATATTCACATTTACTTACCTGCAGGAAAATCATGCAGGACTACAGCATGAGGTGCCCTTGTGTCAGAAACTTTTGGAGGGTGGTTTGAATCCTGACAACAACAAATAAATCCAAGTAGTTTATAAATCATGGAAGATACTAAGAGAGATTCTCTGTTACGTACTCTGAAAGTAATTTTCCGACTTTGGACACAATGTTGTTCTTGGTATCACAGAATCACCTTTGGAAGCAACAGTTGGTGTTGGTCACACAGTTATGGGTCTGAATTCTGTATACCTTTTGTCAGCATAAACCAGAATGCATTTCCCCAAAATCTATACTTTTGAGCCAGTAAAAGGAAGGGAAGGGCATGTAACTTTTCCCAGTATAGACAAAGCCTCAGCTATCTCTGTGGGTCAGAAATCTGGAGCATTGACAGCAATCCTCATTGCAAGAGTTGTGATCGAATTTTGCACTGTTGGTTGGTACTGCGAGCCGCCAGTTACTCTTCCTTGCTCCAAGAGAACCCCCCATCCCAACTCTCCCCAGCACACTCAGCAAGGGCAGTACATCTGCCGACTGCCAAGCATTTTAGAGGGGCGAGCAAGCCACTAGGCCTTTGCTTACAGGAAAATAACACCAAGGGGAAATGACAATTTTGTTGTGGGATCTTCATAGAGGGAAATTATTTTCAAAATGCTAAGCTTTCTTCTCTATCCCCCCCACTAGGAATTTTTAGACTGTACTGATGGCAATCACTCTGTGTGAATTACATTCGCAATAATTCACTGCATACAAAAAGCCCAACCAAAAAAGCCCAACATGGACAAAGATAAGGCCAGAATAATACGAATTACAACAGATAACAACAGATTGCATAAAAATCTATTTCAGCCGTGTAGGTTTCTGATAATAATCAAAAAGACTGCTCATAGCTATAATTTATACTAGCTATTTAATATTAATACGATCATGCCCTAAAAACAGGTTAGGTCTGTAGAAGCAGAGAGAGGGAAATACTTTGAAGTCCGTATGTCAAAGCCAATTCACTGATCTGTCATGTACAGCACTTCATAAGACTACTCGCTTATCTTTTGCCCGCTTTTCAGATACTCAGCCAGGGGAGTGATTATCTTCCTATGAGATAGGGGAACTTTACCAGTTTCCTCTCCCTTCTGTCACTCCAAGTAATTACTGGTGCTCTGCTCCATAAGGAGAATGCCCCTGTGCTATAAGGCAAATCACCATTATTGAGTTTTGTTTTGGTGGTTGCTTTGTTTTTATTAAAGAAACACAAGGATTTTATAAACCACTGTTACATTTCTTAGTGTAGCCTTTAAAGTCTAAAGCACTTGATACTTTAATGCAACAGGAGTCTTGCTCATTAAATATTTATCAGCAGATAATACTACCTTACCTTACAGGACAGTTCTCCAGGGTTCCTGGGAAGACAATCTTCCTTGGCAACTCCATGAGGCACAGGTAGCTTGAACAGAAACAGGAATGGAAGAGTTTGTTTCACTTCTAAGCAGCTGAATTCCCACTGCAAGTGAAAATGGTCAGACGATGGAACTATTCAATCCACCTACTACAGGTAGCTAATTTAGGAGTCCAGTGTAATAGGACAAGCTCCTTTGGAAGGCATTCAGAACAGGACTGCTGGTGATATGAACCGCCCCTTCAAGAAACCCAGGTGTTGTTATCTGCTTTAAAAGTGTCTTATCCACCTAACTGGTATCGTACCGTATGGTATATGATGCTCAGCAACACACTGACATACAAATGTGTTCATTTGTCATGGAGGGCACTGGAAAAACAACCTGGCAGGAAAATTTCATTGACAGTTAACACTTAAGGGCAGAGAGTTACTAGTGATCTTTTACTGAAAAACAAACTCACAAAACACGTCACAGATTTCTTACATAAACAGGTGTGACTACACCAGAGAGGAAGCAACATGCTTCCCTTATCTCAAAGCTGTTCCTGCTATCAACTTAAATACATCTTTGTCTCTCTCTCTTGCTCCTCTGCTCCACCAAAGATCTAAATGCAATAGTGAAGATCAAATAGAAGGCAACAGAAAGCTTCCAGATCATGCTGAATGTTGATGCTGTGCATGCTACGGTTGTGTGGGTGCTTTTCTTGACAGCAGTACCGGTTCATGCAGTCACCAGCTCTGATGACTGACCAGTTTCAAGTATCTGGAGAAAGACTCTCTCCTTTTTATCTGCAATGTTGATCCATTTATATTGGATATTCCCTAACAACACGTGCAATATTAAAAAGAAACATTTTTATAATTAAAAGAGATGTAATCAATAAGACGAAAATGTAAGACAAGTGATGTTACCTTCCTCACACTTTGCAGGCTTGATTAAGCAAGGTAAAATACTTTTTAAGTTCTAATGCCCCCCAATTTTTTAAGCATTTTGACACATACAGGGAAAAACAATATACAAACGCAATTATTTAGCATCAATTTACATGCTGTAATAGAATTCAGAACTGGTGACTGTAAAATGAACTCCCAAAACCCAAAAGTTATGCATTAAAGATAGAGATATACATATATAAATTACATATATACACAAAAATGCACACACACATCTATACTTTGCATGTATATATTGCTTTCTCCAGTATTACCTTACAGTACTTATCACTACTTATCTATTAGTATTTTCTAAGGAAGATTATGCTGAATAGATGCACTTTGAAAGCCACATCATAGTAATTACCTTACTACCTTTTTCACTACTATTTTAACCAGCACTGTTTTATAAACAGTCTCAGATATTCTATCTCAGCTCTCACCATGTATTTATTGTACAGCGGATGACCTGGTTTAGGTCTAGGAGGTAATGCTGGATCTGGATTTTTAAAGACTTGACTTTTTGCTCTCTTGGGTCCCAATCTGAACTTGCTGGGTTTTTTATCAAGAGCAATGTTAGAAGTAGATCGCGAAAGAGCATCCTTCTGGGAGGAGGTCTTGGCTGCAGAGAGTTTTGGTGGAGGTGGCCTTCCAGGAACACCTTTAGGTGGGGGAGGTCGAGCAGGTACAATTTTTCCATCCACAGGCCTAAAAATTGGGCAAACCATCAGAGAAATATGCATATTAATAATCCCATTGACTTGTCTTCCACCACAGCCATTATAGATTATGCAATAAGAAAACATGACTCATGATGACCTGGTCTGTAAAGTGTGTAGTATCTGAAGCTCCCTGGGAATAAATGAACTCTTCTGACACTGGGACCGTATGATCAACTCCTTAGATCCTTTGACTACATATTTCCAAGTCTGCTCACCACTTTCACTTATGAACAGCCTGCCAGCTTTCTCGGGGGCTCACTACATAAGCAGGATTTCTTTGAGCAATCCACCTTTAGAAAGAGCTTTGTCTGAAGCTGCCTCAGGACAGAGTTCTTCCAGTGGAGACCTTTAGTGAAAGCCCTGAGAAGCTCTGCTGATCTAGCTGGTCTTCAGGAATCAGCCTAGCTCATTATCTGGGATGCCACTTACCCGAAGTGACTTTTGGGCCTCTGCTGAAACTCATGAGATATGACACCACTTTGCACAATGGCATCAATAGCAGAGTTTGCCATTTTTATGCAACGGATGTCTACTGCAGAAAGAAAACACCGGTGAAAATCCTCAAGTTTTCTGGCAATGCTGGAGGTACTGCACTCTCATTAGTGTACCAGTAGTTTAGAAACCAAAATCAGAGATTAGTAAGTGACAGTGGTAATTTAACAACAAAAAAAAAAAAAAAAAAAAAAAAAAAAAAAAATCTAAAAAATCTCCCTTACTAAGCATTGATAAAATAAAAGCTGCCTATACAGTACACAAGCCATGATTTTCAGAATCAAAGAGTGGGGCCAAATCAATAATTTGCTACTTAAAAATCACCTCTGTTATAAACAAGCATTATGTACATAAAACTTCGGCTTCCTGTTATTAAGGCACTGCCCTGGCACTACCAGTATTCCAAAAATACAATGTTGTTTGATTGTTGCTGGGAAATCTTCGGCCAGTTACTGCAAGTTTCTGCTATAATTGTCTCTCTTTTTTTCATATAGTGTAATTCAGCATAATTATTTGCTTGCATGAATTCCTCAAGGGTCTTTAAAAATTATCAACCACAACAAACGTGCGTTAGTGGATCTTTGGAGTATCCTTCTGATATATTTCGTGAGTGTCATCCACCACTTGAGAAGATATTAGTGCTCTACTAATGTTCCTGAGAAGAGTTCTCTATTACTATATGAGTATAGATTATTTTTTAAATTTAAAAAAAATATTTCTACTTCTGTTCAACTTCCACCTCTCCCTTTTCTTGGCCTCATCCTAAACTAAGCATTTTTAATATTGACAAAAGGGGAAAGACGGCATTAAATCTGGAAACAAACCAACCCATATGCTTGTAAGGTAACTCAACTAAACAAGAAAACTCTAACAAGCAAATCAGAGAATTATTACTGCTTACTTTAAAAAAAATAAAATAAAAATAATCCATTTGAGCAGAAGAGTGAAAGGACAAAACGTTAACTGCAGTTCCAGAGACCCTTGGGAGAATGAGGAATGCTGTTATGCTGAACAGAATGGTGAAAGGTAACAAGCCCACAGGGGGCAATAATGAGGTGTTTCCTTCTGAGTACAACCACATTTTTTCCTGTTAATAAATACTTACTATTATTGGTAGACTAAGTTTAATAACTGAAAGATTCTCTTGTCCTGACACAACAGAGCAAACTCTTGTGTTTAAACCCACAGATTTAGAGTGCAGATACTGAGACAGCCGCAGTGGGCTAGCTAGCCAAAGCCATACCTCCCTCCAGTTTGTCTCTGGTATTTAGTGGACCTGAATTTAAGGCTGGTACAGCTACTTTTGCCTCTGCAGACCTTCTTTCTTCTTGGTTCAAAAGAATAAAAACCCAAGGTTATCATTGATTCTGCACCTTCACAGGCGTTTTAGGTCTGAAGTGAACTGCATAAACTAGCCAGTGCTTCTGGGAAGGTGCTAGCCCAGCATCTGCCCTTTTCAGGGTGGCAGCATCTGCCACCTCCATTCCTTCAGCACTCAAACTCAGCCACACGTGCAAGTGCTGTTGATCAAAAGGGCAGCAATATGCAGGAGGGGATGTTCTACGTTCAGCTGTGGGTGGAAAGGTTAAAGATGCAGAAAGGAATGACTGTCATCAGCCACTGTACATTAGCTGAAGAGTCAAACAGCTGTCCTCCTATAATCTCCCTGCTCATACCAATAATGTACAAACAAGTATTAATCAGCTAGCAACTTAGTCCCGCCTATTTATTAGTGAGCATGTTATTTACCCAAGCCTACTGAGTTAGGGCTAGAGTTGGTAATGTCTACATTGAGACTAACTAGGAAAACTAACTCAGAAACACCATTTTCAAATGAGTCACTGAAGAATTACACTTACCTTGCAGGTAGTACTGGTCGTAGCTGAGGCACTCCACCCTGTTCTGAAATATCCAACTCCTACAAAGAGTCAAAAGAAAAAAAGCCATTTATTTAAGTCCAAGAAACAAAAATAATCTTGTTTAAATGATGCATTTCTTATATTAAATTATATCCTACAGACAGGAAAAACAAGAGTTTCTGGTGGTCTGGGAATAAAGTAGTAAGTATTATGGTGTGTTCTAGCATTTTAAAGTCTTGTTGGACATAGAGGGAGAGGTAAATAACCTGGTTGACTACCTGAATCACAGCTTAAATTGTGCATTAGGCATGACCCAGCCCTCTTTTCCTACTACATGGGAGTCAGGGCTTAAGAACCAAATTCAGGACAGCCATACAAATGTACAATTTCACTGCCCGTAGGATTCCAACTGCCGCAGTTACGTTACCAGTTTTGATTCAACTTTGACAGATTAAACACTTTCAACAGGCTTAAAGCATAAAACATGACATTGACGCAACTCGCACAGGACAACGTCTCTTGCAAGTAACATTATCTCTCATTAAAAATGCCATCTAAGTATGCTTCCTAGAGATCTAACAGATAAACCCTGGTAAGCCTTGCTCTGGCAGATTAAGGCGTCACTCCTCCCAGCTGCCCATCCTGACCCTGCCAAAGATTACTACCCTGTAGCAGAGTCAGCAGAGGGGAACATGTGCCATGTCTGAAGGGCTTGGACCACAGTAATGGATTAACAAGTTACCATCCTTTCTGCCTCCTGGTGTTCATTGTCATCCCAGTGCCAGAGAGCACGGCCAACTCCACTGAACAAGCACAGCTGCTTGTGGAACAGCATGGTAAATCAGAGTCCTGAATCTGGGTTCAAAAGCATCCCTTTTGAACCAGTAATCTTAAATAGGTCTGAACAGTCTTGTTTACTTAGAGATACAAATGCTTGAAACTGGTAAACAATTTATGTAATTTTTTCCACCAAGGAAATGCCTAGATGTATTATGTGACAAAATTTTGAGCCCTGATTAAGTCCCCAAATGAATGTTCCTGATTAAATGATCCTGATTAGAAAGAAAACAACCTGCCACTTTCAGATGGGAATGTTATCTTCATACCAAAAATTTTCCTCTTCTGTGTGAAAAGGAAGAAATCTGTGTCAACTGCTGCTTATGGTCAACATTTTTTACCGTTGCTGGTTAATCACTTCCACTGACAAGCAACACTAGTTTTAGAAGTACAGAAGTTTGTATCTTTCCAAAGATAGGATTTAAATGTTTCAGTACATTTGATGCAGTCTTTTTCTTAAAAAAATCCTCTAAAGCTTACACATGCCTGTCACAATAACCTGGATGACACTGTAAAAGTTTTGGGGTTGTATTGTATAAAATTTTATTTAACCTCTTGTATTGGAATTTATTTTTTCAGCATTATCCAGAAAAGATGGGACCTCTACAAATAGCCTCTTCAATCACGACATTTAAAAACCCCTTTATCCTGTCAGCAGAGATAGCCACAAAGACATTTGCTGCCAGCTGTCCATCCAGTCAAGGCTTTTGATTTGATCTCTTTGCCTGTGGTTTCCACAAGATTCTCTGCCCTTCTTGCCATCACAGCAGTCAATATTTGGAAATTCTACTGTCATTTACTAGTTTATTTTAATTCCCTTTTGTAAATCTTTGTCAAAAGGCATATAGGATACACAGCTACAGTATCTTCCCCTACTATGTGCTCATGGGTGAGGAGCAGAGCCTTACTTTCCAAAATAGATGGTTCTACTCAGGCTCTGACAGGAACAGTAGAAAAAAAACTAGAAGGAAAGAGCCGAAGAAAGCAAGCTTCATTCATCCACAGAAAAGCTTCCTCTGCCTGGTAATTAGCACAGACACGAAGAGGTACTATGTGTATGAAGGTAAACAAATACATTTCCAAGGGACTTCAACAATATTTCACTATGTAAATCTCATTGGACTTTGAACCACTTCGCAGTGCTTTTGAAACTAAATTGTAGAATATCCCAGTTCCAGCTGCTAAATACAGAAAATTGAAGATAGATGTGATCAAAGTTTAGTAAAATCAACGAAGTGCTTTTCAGAACTGACAGCAGTCTAAATTACCTAATTAAATTAGAGGACGCAATTAAAAGAAAAAAGCCTTATATTTTCGAGAAGTTCTTTTCATCCTTTGGTGCTTCAAATGACTTTACAAATGTTGGAGAGTCACAAGAAATCTGTTAACCAAAGCAGACAAAGTTTTAATACAGGAAAACAGTTCTAACTTACCACTTCTTTTACTAGGTCGGCACTGTTGGGTTTTCCCACTGTGGTACCAGAGGTATTCCCAATAGGCTTTTCAGCAGGGAGTGGCGGAGGGCTATGCGGGATTTCATTTAAAGCTGTGAAAAACCAAAAGTTCCCAAATGAAAGTCTAATTAGTAGCTTCTTTACATGGACCAGCAATAGGTAAGGGAATCCACCTTAGTTTGGGGCATTCTTTTGTGAATGCAACTTCCTTCCTCAAGGCCAGAGCAGCCAACGGGCAGGACCATTTAAAGACTAGTGAAGAGAAAAGAGACGTGAAGGGAACAGTGATGTGAAGGGAGCATTGCAACTCTGAGGTTGACTTCAGGAACACTTCCCATCCTGCATAACAGATCTTCACTTGACTCTCAGGACACCAGCAAGTTATTCTAGGGTTTCAGGGTTTCAGCTGCAATACTTGTTGATATAATATTAGACGAGTAGAAGAGTTTCTACCCCTGGGAATGTCAGGCTCATTACTGGATACCCTGAAACACCATCACCATCTCTCAGCCACATTTCTAAACTGGCTCACTTTTTTCAGCTGTCAGCTCCTGGAATATCCTTCAGGCTGGAAAACAGCTGAGGGTTATTTCAAGTAACCCTGAAAGATCAGGAGACTTGGATGGAAGAATCTTCAGAAAGGTAAAGGCAAGAAAATAAACCATTGCCTACTACAAAATTCAGGGTGACAGAAAGAAAACAGAAATGGAAGCTCCCTGGTAGTCCTCAAGGAGTTAAGCAAATTTAGGACATGGAAGAGGAAACAGTACAGCTCTTATTAGGGAAGAGTGATGATTTCCTCAGTCTCAACAAAGAACACAAAACCCTGCTAATTATATGATATTTGCTTTCAACGTCTCTGCCCTTGAAACCTGGGAAGCATTTGGCCAGGTTTTGCCAGCATATTTACCAATTATTCTGTCTTTATACATTGGAACCTTGCCACCTATTTTACAATATATTTGTATATCAAGAAAATTAATTTCATACAAAGAACTTCAGACACTTGAGCTCTTCTGACTTCCAGACAGTCTTGGATATGTATTGACAGCCTGGACATTTCCAGACTGATGAAAAAAAAGAGGAGAGATTGCATCCAAATGAAAACTTTCAGTTGCTCATTTCATGAAAAGTACTATCAACAAAGAAACAACACATAGAAAGGAGAAGCGTTGTTTGTTTTTAACACCTCAGTTGCATTACTATGACCTAAAACACTGGTGTGACGTTTAAAAATGGATCAGTTCAAGGATAAATCCCTTATTCTTAGGAGCAGGTCACAGGTACCGTGTTGGCAGTGACCAAGCATGGGGAAAAAAAAGTTAGTGAAGTTCATCACTCTTCTAAGCTAGTATGATGTATGAAAAGTAAAAACAATACATGACAGTAATTGCAAGAGAAATCTTCTCTTATTGTACCTTACTGATTTATAAAAAGCACAAGAGATTTATTTATTCACACCACTTCAAATCTTGATATATACACAGATGGCCCAATTTCCTTGCCTTTACTCTTTATAAGACCAAAATTAAAGGAAATAAGGGAAGAAAAAAAAAAACAACCCAAGAACTAGAAGGCAGGTGTTATTTTCAGTGATTTCTAAGTGTAATAACTGAAGTGGAAGTTTAATGCTTCCTTTCTAATCACATCTCGACAAAAGTGCTAATGCTAAACGAGTGCTTTATTGGAGTTCAAATTCTTAAGCATTCAGCTCTGTCCTCTTTTTGGTAGTGCGGGGGTGGGGGGGGTTGTTTTATGGAGGTTTTTCTTTTTGGTTTGTGCTGGTTCCTTACATAATTAATCTCACTCCCTACCCACGATGTTGAAAGACCCCTTCTTCTGAGATTAAGTGGCCCTCTCACAAGGTAAATCCTACTCTATCCATGTTATACCTTGGCCCAGTTGCACTTTTCTCATTTTTTAACTTTTAACAGCTTACATTTCCGCAGCAGTTCCTATCTGACAAAAGGCTACTCTGCTTTCTTGGAACCTGCTTCTTTTCCTCCACATTCCATTAATCTTCCAGCCACAGGCTCCCATAAAGCAGGTCCTTCACACCCCTCTGACAATTGTAGCTAAGTACAGTATGACCCACAGTCTCCTGTGGAAAGTTCAATTACCACTAGAGAGCAGCAAGGGACCAGTTATCTCCAAGTTCAAAAGAGAATCCAGCTCGGGGGGGGAGGGGGGGGGGAAGAAAAATAAAAAGAAAAAAAACAACATTGTCAGGTATTTTTTTTTTTTTAAATGGAAATTACAGTTTCCTTTGTGGAGAAGAATTATGTATTGGGTTCTCTATAGTAGTTCGTAAACATATTCTTCCAACTGAAAAAACCCTTTTATTTATGATCAGGTATTAACAGAAAGACTTTTTCTCATATCTTCAGTCTTCTCTGCATTTTTAGTCATTTCCACTGCATTTCTCACATATTCAGAGAAAAAGAAAACCTGGTATTTTAGCACTGGAGGGTGAAGAAGGGAACTCGGAAAATAATGTGAGAAAAGTCACCTGGACATCTAGTTGCTACAAGCTGGCTCTACACCTACTCAGTGTAGAAAACATGATTTTGAAATACGAGTTTTAAGAACTGTCTTATGACATTTCTCCTTAAGCTTTGAGGATAAAACATAAGGCTAAACAGAAGCAAGTATGTACTCCAGCATACAAAGATCAACACAAAGACCTTATGGCTCTCTGATAAATTTCCACTCTGAGATACTGTCAGTGTCATTTGTAAAGCTGTAAAGGAGGTGGAAGGCATTAGGGATATGGTAACTGTCAGAAAACTATAGTCAAAACCTCAACACAAAATTGCACACGTCAGGTTTTTGCATCCAAGTTCCTGTGTGCCTTTTTTATTCCCTCAACTGCTACCAAAATACTATTGCTTAAATGGCCACAGATTTCAAATTCAACAAGGGTCAAGGGAAATTTTTGATGTAAGCTGTGAAAACTATGCTTACATCCCAACTCAGCTGTGTTTGAAGCAAAGTTTAATACACTAATGTTGTTCCTTTGACAAGCAGGGGCCCTGCTCCCAGAACGCTCGGGAGCAGCATTAAAATATCCTCAGCTGGTATCAGAAGTCAATTTGACCAAAGGTACAGCTCAGTGATATGGTTAGCTGACCAAAGAAGCTTGCTTCTGCTGAAAGGCTCTCCTCCAGGCTCTTCTCTGCCAGCATTAAATCCCCCCAACACACACACATACACACTTTCACCTCTGATATGCTCCATAAGGTTTGAGGGACATCAAACTTAGCACAAGGGAGGGAGCCAGACAAGGTAGCTGGGAGGCAGGGAGAGGGGAACATGACTCCCAGTTATTTCTCCCTCCCACCACAGCCCTTAGGTTGGCTACTCTGTCTTGTCAAACTGTAGCATGGGATTCCTTTGGCAGCTAATACAGTTAGTAAACAGAAACTCAATTAGTGAATAATCAAGTCCCCGTTAAAATGATTTTTCAGACAATCTGGGAGAAGGACTTACGTTTCCCGGGTTTAGCTGGGATTCGGATCACAGTGGGTTTCCGGGCTAAAGCTGATTGAGCTGTCTGTTCCTTTGCAGGTTCACTTTTAGTGAGGAACTGAAATGGATCTGAAAGGAAAAAAAAAAAATCCCAACATATTTAATATTTATTTGTTGAACACAAATCTCACTGGGTATTGCTTTTATTATTACGGACATTTATACATCACACTCAAGAAAGTCCTAAAAATAAATAAATAAAAAAATCAGGATGATGCAAATAGCGTACTCAGCTCTTTGTAGATAATACGTCTTTTTTGTACATGTGCATTCATAGTTGACTTAACAGAAACACGTTCCAGATGCCTTTTGGGATTATGTAAGCCACTGAACAACATATATCTTATATATATTACCAAGCAACCACATTGCTTGGTAATAGCGACCTGAAATCAGGATGGCTTTAGGGAAACACTTTCAAAGCAGTTGCTCTAATATGCAGACATAGTTGTGAACACACTCTAAAAAGTTTTAATCAATAAAATCTTGCCAAAGCTAAACAGTCAGCACTGCAGCAGACAAAACGCCTACAGAAACAAAACAAAACAAAGCATTTAAATATTAATGATAACAAAATGTCCTTGCTGTAGAACAACCAATTCCCTGGAACATTCTGCATCGTTTCATTGATTATAAACATGGTGTCATGGGGGAGACTAGTTCAGACCAAGGACTGGGAGTCGTGCCTGAGCTCTGCCCCTGCCTGTACCACTCATTCCTCTACAAGCCTGTCCAATCATTCCATCGGTAAGACAGGAGCAATGTTTTCTATGCTTCATAAACTTAAGCACTGGTCTCTTATTAATAGGCATGGGAACATATGCGCATGCAGAAGACAGCTGTAAAAATACTCGTACATAAATAAAATCCAAATCAATGGGTTCTTTCTCAAGTACACCTTCATGTCAAAGAGCAGTACTTCATTTATACCTCTTCTCTATTGTTAACAACTGCCAGCTTTTTCTCTGACACTACCAAAACCTGCAGCAAAATGGCAATGCTTAACGGTATCGCAAATGTGTAAAGTAGAAACTGGAGAAGCACTCCGGACAATAAATTCTCCATGACACATATTCATAGCCCCAACAACTGAGTTTGATCTCCACTGGTGGCCTTTTTAGATGTGTAGCTCAATGAGATGTTATTTATGGAGTGTCAGAGTCTCAGAGAGGAAGCATGCTGGGCATCTCTTCAAATTCTCCAGGACTTTTTATAAAAACATACCCTTTCCCAAAACTACAGCCACACTTTCTGACAAAGTTGGACGCCCTGTATTTGATAAAATTTTATATTCAAGATTATAAAAAACAATTTAAAAATTATGTAATATGAAGTCACGATTTCTTACAGATAATTCTGGACAGTATAACACAATGTAGTTTATCAACATGCTAGAAATCTGTGTCTGGGAATATACATAAGATTTCAGAAAATCCAGAAACACGGTATTTATTTATGAACAACCTCATTTAAAACCTTTTAGCATTTTAATTAAAAAAGCCTTGGCATTTTTAGAGAGAGGAAGAAGACCAAGTACATCAAGCTCTGTATTGATTTTTCTTTAACCAAAACTTTTATCTGAGAGAGAGAAAACACCGTGTAATATCGAGATGCTGAGTTGCAGTGTAACAGACTGCCCTCCCGCATGTCACAGCTCTCCCAGCCTCTGCGCTGCCTCTCCTCCTTGCTGGGTGCTTCTCCCTGCAGGGGCAGCTCCCTCTGCCCTTGCCCCCAGCCCTCCCCAGCTCCCGCTGACAGCATATGGCTGCAGTGACAACTTGCCACAGAGCCCGTGCACGCTCACCCCTGCTCAGACGTCCACCTCCCACTAGCCCCTTGCTGAAGGTTCTCTTCGAAGCATATCCATCCCGTACAGGTGTGCCATGGGGGTTTGTGCCGTGGTCTTTCTCAAAGTCAAGGCACCTGCCCACAGGCTCCCCAGAAATCTGCCTGGGTACCTTCATGTCACATTTTAATCATGAATCAAAGCGCATCAATTCCTTCCATCAGGCTGCTTGTACAACAGCTTCAAGCATATACCTCAGGTAGAAAGGATTATGACAGGTCAACGATTTGTCTATAGCTAAAGGTATACAGGCTATAGTTAAAAATAAGCTCTGCTACCACCTAGACAGAAGATAGCTCTATCACACTGTGCTCAAAGACACTGGTGCATCCAGAAACCAGGCACAGGCAATCCACAACGGTTTAGAAGGTAAAGGTAAAACTAACACATGTTAAGTTACGGATTAGCACTAGTCAATAAAAGGTTTAGATCTCTTCAGTGAAAGCAGCATCAGAGCAAGGATTTTTTTAGAGGACTTGAAAACACAAACCACAAGAGGGATGCAAGCATGCTGGCAGAACAGCCACTACAAGAAAAAAATCCCACTCTTAAAGCAAGCCTGCAGTTATAATTTTCTTTTATTCTGTTATACCCATGTCTGCTAGCTACACTGCTAACACTTGAATTGCATTAAAAAAAGATTTATCTAATCTTAACTCTCACGCTGGTGTCCAGAGTGACTCTAGTGCAGCTGAAAAAAGAAAACCGAAAGCAGGTATCTTTCTTCTCTCTTTCACTTATCTGGCAACTCTACACCATATTTAAGGAGTGACCCTGGCGAGGCAGCGGGGCCTCAAAGCTGCACTGGCCCATTGGGAAGCTGGAGACACATGGCAAGCAGAGGAAAGGTGAGCAGGGCTAAGTCACGGGCTCCTTGATACAGCAGGACCATAGGGAACACGCTGGCACAGGGAGCACCTCTCAAGGTAAGGCTCTGCAGGTTAAGGAAGTTCTGCATGAACAATGAGGAAACAATTTTCCAAAGCCTCCATCTTATAAAAATATAGACATCGTGAGAACAAGTGGAAATGCTCTAAACAGCCAAAATAATCACAGATCTGTGAATTTATGGGAGATTTAAAATTGTACAAAAATTACTGCTTGTCAGCTGTTGATCATTACTATGCATAGAAATGGTTTTCTAAACCATTCAACAATTGGCAGAGGTCTCTAAATCAATAAATCTGAGAAGTAATTTTTAAGTCTGAGAAAAGTCATTTCTAAGGCTGACAAAACCATTCGATGAACCCTAGTTTTCCCACTCATTACCTTATGTTCAATTATACTGTTGTCACCTCATAATTAGTTTAAAACTCATTACCTTGTTTGTGTTATTCCATTCCCCAGTGTTGGGTTTGCAGCAGAAATTGGCTGAGTAAATGACTGTGCTGCTTTGTGCAATGGGATTGACAACATATCAAATTTTTATGTTGTTTAACAACAATTGGGCATCATTTGAGCATAATTCATGGAGGTGTGAAAACAGAATTGTTAATATACTCATTTAAAGCTTCTCAGCTCAAGGAAATTAATCTGCAAGGCACTTTTCATAACACATATGAACAGACTTCTATCGATTTATATTCTTTTTTATTAAACTTTTACAATATGCTTAAAGCCTGAGTCTTCCTTCCTCTCACTTTTCTACAGCTTCTGTTTCAAAGGTTTATGTGATAACGTATATTACTCTGCTTGTTGACAGAAAAGACAAATTAAAGCTGTGCATTCAAATACACAGTATATCATCTCCTCCTTTTACCATTTTAGGAGAGACAGCTTTTTTCCTCCACTCTCATTTACCATCTTGTTTAAAATAAAAAATCAGAAGGTTACAGAACAAACAGTAGGTTTTGCCCACGTGAGCAGGACAGACAGGTATCTTTCTGAAATATTTATTGGAAGTCTTTAAGTAAATAGTAGTAAGATGGTAACAGATACCTCAGCAGCGATAAGGGGAAACCTCGAAACAAATCAGATGTGAAAAGTAAAAGCACAGAACAGTAGTATTTGCTGTGAAGATGCTCAGTCCTGCAAGAAGTACTCTCAGTACACACCAGAACAATGTAGTTCAAAAGGTGTTGATGCTGACATTACAACACTTGCCACTACAAAAGTATGCAACTGTGTCTACTTTCAATGTTTAATTAAGAAAACTAAATCAGCTGTTAAAGGCAACGCTCACACATTCTCTTCACAAAGAACAATATTGTTATCAGGGTCTTCCAGGAACAGAGAATAGAGCCAAACCTCATCAACAAATGGTCTTATTAAAACCTAGCCCCATGAAACCACTCTGGTGTTTGTGGAAGCATACTTAACCCATACTTGGGGGAAGATTTTCAACAACAGGTCCCTTCTAGTAATATACCTGGAGTTTCAATGGAAACCTGACAGATAACATCCCAAAGAGGAATGGGGCCCATGCTGAAGAAACACTGTGAAATGCTATAACCAAAAGTCTGATGTTCACTCAGACGTTCTAAATCTCAACCTATTTACAACTATAAATAGACATATTAGATAGGTATCCTACCTAAATTCCAGCATCAATGATTTTCCCAATCTCTGTTTTCCCCAGTAATTTTCATCACTGAAATTAATAGTTCATTATTCTTAGAAATGGTACTTCTGACCCAGAGAGAATAATATGGACCACACCACCTTTCTTAAAATATGCAATTTGCAGCTCCCTCCACACGGAAAATCGCCATGACCTGGTCACAACCATATCTTTTAATAGACTGGGAATTTAGAAAAGAAAAAGGAGAGGGGGGAAAAAAAAAAAAAAGGAGAGAACTGGATGCAGGCTCTTTCAGGATATAATCTGTGCATAACCTGAAAGTATACTCAGGTAAAACTCAGGCTTCTCAGCATTCTCCTAACATTAGGAGAGTAGACCTGGTCACTCAAATAAAAGCAATACAGTACTCAGGAGCAGACTTAGTATGGCTTTAAACCTAAAATTAGAGCAGAGACGAGCAACTCTGCTATCATAATGTTCTATTTTCTTTCTCCCCGGTTTACACAGCGGTTTTTCATGACTAGCCCAGTAATTTTGTTAGACGCTATGAACGGACTGTGTAGTCTTGCTTCATTCAAAGATTTATAGTTCATCAGGCCAAGGAGATTTGCTTTACCTGATATGGCACATTCAGTCAAACAGGTACTTGAGCGGGCTGGTAAAAATCTGTTACGTGTAAGGACCTTTACATATAAGTAGCTTTTCCAATGTGGTTGCCAATGCATTAGTTTTATTTCTGCACCTGCTTATGCTGTTTTATCAAAAGCACACAACACTGGAGCAAGCACACAGTAATTTCAGAGAGTTTTACCTTGAGGGTTATCTTTTCTCCCAGAAACATTACATCCAGATGCCAAAACAGAAATTTCAAACTTTTCACACACTAACAAGATTTTTTGAAGAGTTGTGCAAAGACTTCAGGACAGGAAGAATTTATCCAGCAACATTCATTGCTACTGAGAGGAGAGAAAATGTAGTGAACTACTTGCATAGGTTTCAGGCATTGCGCCCTGTTCACTGCTGACATCTGATGGATCACCACAAAAAGCAAGGCGACTCAAGGCCAGTGATCGCTATTTTTGAGGAACGAGTCCAATCCAAAGGATGAATGATGTGTACAGGATACATGTGGAGCTTGCAGACAGAGCCTAGCCATCAGTACGACAAAAGTGCACAAAGTCAAAGAATTATGTAGAGTTTGACATTCTCTGAAAGTACAGGGAAAAAAAAATTGCTGAGAGATACAACAGAAGATCCAACTTAAATGTACTTGTTGAAAATGCAAGATGTCCTTAGCTGAGCAATGAAATACCTCATCCACAGTGTTAGAAAGTTAGAGAGCAGATAAAATAAAATCTACTACCAGAATAGCAAAATTTCTTGGGCTATTGTAACACTTAATGGCAATACAAGCATTTATGGGGTGGAAAACTACAGCACTACATCGTACCCAGAGACAGATATAAACAGACCTTTTCTGAGCTTTCAGCACTTTCCTCTCAAACTGCAGGAATGTCGATACTTACTATCTGTGTGTACCTAAAAGCACAACCATTCGGTTCATTGCTAGCTTGTCCATACTAGTAAAGGCAATAGTAATTACACCACTTTTGGCACAAAAGGACTGCTTATACCAGCACGAGCTATTATGTGAGAGTTTGGAAGCTATTCCTACATCATTAATCTATTTTACTAGTTAAAGTAAGACTAAAATAGTTCAGATTGAAAGAGCCTTCAGGAGGTCTCTAATCCAACCTCCTGCCCAGAACAGGTCAGCCATGAGGCCATGTTGTTAGAAATTGGTTGCATAATTTGGTCTGACTTCAAAATTGGATGCAGGAGAGTATTTGGGCATACAGTGGGTGACAAAAAAAAACAAAACCCAAAATTACCCTGGAGATGAAGAAACACAGCCTTGTCCATTCTTGCCAGGGGAATGAAGGCTTGTTCATTGGCAAGAGATTCAAGTGCCCCAAAACAGGCAAGCTGGAAATCTCCAAAGCAGAGGATTGGTGATGGAAAGTAGTAGGGGCACAGAAAAATCTTTTTAATGAAAATGTGAAGGACAAGGGAATTTATAATGTGTTTAAAATACCTATCTACCCTCTTGCAAGAATCTCACGTGCTTTCAGCAAAGGAAAAAAAATACTATTTATAAACACTTCTTTTAAATAAGCACTTTGTTGTTCTTTGACAATCTTTCTGATCAAAGGACATCTGCATTATAAGCGTTATTGTAAAATAAACAGATTTAATCATCCCAGAAGACAGTTACTATTAAGAATATTATTACTTGTCTGTTACCACTTAACAGACATCTGTAACGCATCTATAGACATGGAACTCAAAAGAAAATTCATTTGCATTTGACAGCCTGACGGGCTCCTCATCTATTACATAGCTATGATTTTAAAACCATGTTTGTTTCCTGAAACTAGATATAAGGACCTCTCCTGCAGTAACAGTGGAGTCACTTCCAAGCTCCTTGAAGACTCCAATTTATGTTTACTAAGCAAACACCTGTAGCATCTGAAGAGTTAATGGCTGCTTGTTTCCACCTCTGCTGGAGATTGCCAACCTTGCAGCAAAGCCAATGGGACACCGCACAGACCCATACCTCCACTACTCCACCCCGCAGTAGCATGTCTTCAGGTAAATCTCTTTTGTCAGGGCTTTAAGCCAAATAGCAGATTAAAATGGATGAGACAGCTCACTCTGCTCTGGGGATGATACTCTTGGCAGTAAGTAAAAAAGGAGCCAGGTAACTTTAAAATAATCACAAGAGTCACTGGAAGTAACACAGCAGAACCCTATGAAAAGCTGCATTCTTTTGAAGATGTGTCTGGACTAATCTACCAGTTAGAAATATTTTAGTTTCTTTTTTCTCTTCCTTCCTGAGGAAGCAATTAAAAACAAGCAGCTGGGCAATATCCCCACAGCAGACAAATTTGTAGTTACTCAAGCAGCAATTTTTCTGAATTGACTACAATGTCACACAAATTCCACCATTCATGCAACAGGAAGGAACAATACATATAAATGGATAGCAGCTCTGGTTTGGTTGGTGGAGTTTTTTTTGCCAAACAGGCAGAAATGAACTTTTATATGGTGATGAAGCAGATAGATAGATAGATAGATAGACAGACAGATAAGACAATTAAGAAATGCAGTAATCGTATTGCTGTTAGAATTGAAATACACTGATATGATGAAGATATCAAAAGAGAGCTGTCTCCTGCTGGTAAGGTAAGGCTCTCTCTGAACTACTTTTCAAAGCATTTGATTTACGTTGAGTTCTGGTGTATCAAGGATAGAGCAATCAGTGAACTATATGCTGTTTTAGAGAGAGAGAGAATACCGTGAGAGAGAGAGAGAAAAGAATACCTCTCCACACACAAAAAGGGAATGAAAACATTCTAGCAAGATCAATTCCAGCTTTCAATTTAAATGTGTGCTCTAAATGAACTGTTACCTTATTTTCTTTATCCAAAACACACATTCTCAGAACATTCAGCAAGCAGGCACACTATATGCTTTAACGTAGCAATTAATACAAGTTATGGGTAAAATCTTCTGAAGCCATGGAGTTTTTACACTCAGTTCTTCTTGCACTAGGATTTAATTTCCAAGATTTTGTAAAAATGGATTAGTGAGAAGAGAGCCCACCTGACAGATTACCGAAACTTTTAACCTTCAGGAACTGCACAAATCCCTGTTATCAGCTATAACAGAAATGCAAAAATACCCCAGATGATCCAAAATATCACAACTGTCATCAAAGCATTAGCAACTCAACATCTACAGTTCCAAACAGATGCCATCACATTCTACATGACTGACTTGAACAGGAGTAATTTCATTAGGATACAAATGGCTTTGAACATTATCTCCAGCCTTTGAGTCCAAAATTATGGCACTTAAAACTGGGATCAATTTTGGCTGCTGATGAAAGGATCTGTCATTCCTGACTTCCTGGCACTTCCATTGGGCCAGCATCAGAGACACGAGTTGGACACAAGGTTCTGCCACAGTTCACCTCTGAGTCTCAGAGCTGTTGAGCTTCCAAAGTTTCCACCGAGTTCACCTGTCAGAGTGGATGCTGAAAGCTTTGAAAGGGATCTTGGCACCCAGAGTCTCTATTTGCACCAGAATGGTTCCCCCTCTCCATATAGGTCAGACAAAGATAAAATCATTAATGTTTGGATAAGGGCAAGTTCAGTCTACTAACAGCTGCGCTGTTGGGAGATGCTGGCTAACACTGATGAAACACATCGGATTGCCTGAGGTAAACTTGAAAGAAAATCATCCAGCTAGCTTTAGTAGTTAAACACTGACAATTAAACTGGTGAAACTATAAACTGGTTTGTTGCCACCACTGTTGATCTTAGCACATAAATAATGTTCAAATACCTTTCACTACTGTGGAGATGGTACCCTTCTGTTAGAGGAAGCTGATGTCTTATGTCAGTCAACTAAATTGCTGTGGAGACTCTGAATTTGTTTTGCCTGTTTCACCTTTTCATTCATATGATCAATTCAGCTTCTGCGCCCTCCCCATCATCAGCTGAACACTTCACCTTCTTACTTTTATATCAGGTATTAGCAGCAGCAGCGATCGATCCATCCAGTTCTACCTACATTAGTCTACGTACCAGGCACGTTTGTGCTGTTACCAGAAAAAAATTAAGTTTTGTGAATGCTGTAATCTATGATATAACACTGCTCTTTGACAAACAAGCTCTTGGTGCTTAGTTTCAAACATCCCTGCATAAAAGCCTTCTTCCTTTTCTAGGGTTGCCATAACAACAAGCAGAGCACTGTCATTTTGCTAAGTAATGACAATGACAAATACGTAAGAAATGCAAAGGTCTGGGGAACTGGGAGCAAGATTAGAGCTTCTCTTGCTGCCTTTACAAAACATTTTACTGTAGATTCATCTTGCAAATCCTAAGTTGTTCCTACGGGAACATGAGAAATAGCTAGTGTTAGTGCTCTGTGTTGCTTCATTTTTCAGAAAGCCAGTGTTCTTCTTGTGGATGCTTTGTCAAGACGTAGCATGGCATTATTAATCAAGAGTATAGGGTATGATCTTGAGATCACAAATGCCTGCAAAAATCTGGAATGAATCCCAATTTTACAGTGTAATGAAGTGATAATGCTGTCAGACCTTTTTCTCTTTAGTAGTTAAGGGTTGCAGCAAAGATGCCATTTTATTAAATGAATAAAATCATAGACAGGTGACTCAAAAAGAAGTCAGTGAACTATTATTCGAATAATTCTTCTGTTAACCATGAGAATGGAAAATATTTCCTTCTTAATTAAATCAAGAATAACACCTAGGACACAAACCAGAAAGATGAAGACTGACATCCTTACCACTTCATCATGAAAGCTGTTTTTTCAGGTGATTTTTGTTTGGGATCACTCAACCTCTGATTTAACAGAAGAATTAATGTTATTTATTTTTTCCCGGTTGGGTGAAAGGCAGTCTTTTAGCGTACATAGCCAAAACATCATTTTCCTTTTTATGCACTTTCAAACTGTAAGTATATTTACTGTGAGGGTGGTGAGACACTGGAACAGGTTGCCAGGGAAGTTATGGATGCCCCTTCCCCAGAAGTGCTCAAGGTCAGGCTGGATGGGGCTTTGAGCAGCCTGGTCTAGTGGGAGGTGTCCCTGCCCATGGCAGGGGGGTTGGAACTAGATGATCTTTAAGGTCCCTTCCAACCCAAACCATTCTATGATTCTATTCTCTTTTCTTGCCTAGTACTTAGAACAGTTACATTTTCCCTTCGCCTGTTGCATCTATTAATCAAAATAAAATGACTGAAACTACAAGTTTTCCCCTAAATGCACGGAAAACAAGAGCCATCCCTCGCACTTCTAACTTTCTTCTAAAACCATCACATGCACAGTGGCTGTTTCACGACTCCAGTCTCCAGACACGATGATCACGACCCTGTTCCCAGCTAGACACTGTCAGTCATACACTTCCTTGACATAAGGACAAAATGCCTCTCTGGTCACCTTGTACTCCTCCCTCCTCCCTCCTCCCCGGCTTAGTACAGCTTCTGCAGTGTTCTTGGACTCTGTCAGTCCAAGAAAATATGGACTTCTATCCATATTGATCTTGTCAGTTCAAGAAAATATGGACTTGTATCCATGTTGAGTTAATTACCTCTCCTGCAGGATCTTCTGTTGCCTTATTTCACTGCTTGCATAAGCTCCCCTGAGATCTGTATGTCCGTAAATACTAATCTTAACAGTTTAGGGCTTTAAGGGACTTTCTACATCTGTCTTGGGGATTTTATGCCAATACAGAGGAGAAACAATAACAAATTGGAATTTCATCTAATGATATAATCCACAAACTGTGAAGAAATTTCATTTGTTAACAATCATTAATATCGATTTACTGTGACAACTACACAGTACCTATGCTGCTCTTTTAAGAAAACTGAGGTGTTTAATGATAAATGAGGTTAAAAAAAAATTAAAAATCATAGTCCCTTCTATGACATATCATCTGTTTTAAAGTAGAACTCTCCCTGGATTGCAATGGGGCTGGGTAAGCTAAATCAGGACCTACTTGAATATTCAGAGGAAAAAACCTATTGCTATAAAATTTAATGACAGCCCAACACCCACCTGTGTCTAAAAATACCTAAAGCTGCATTAAAAAAAAAAAAAAAAAAAAAATCGACCTCGAATGCCTAATGGAATCAAACAAGGTTTTTGAAGGGATGCAGCTGTAGTAATTAATCTGTCCATATGAAATAATTATTTTCACTTATTAGAAAAAACTGAAGTTGCGTAACAAGCATACAGGTGCATGACAAGGCAAGACACAAAGAAAAGGAAAGAGAAAATAAGTAGGCACTGGTGAGATGGACAGAGTATCCCAGTATGTTTGATCACAAGTTTCCCTAATGGCAACAAGCATTGCTGCTTCTGTAGATGACTAGATTTCCACTATAGAACTTCAGGCACTCAAATAAATTAGTCAGATTAGATGACGAAAGGTAAGATGTCCCACGTTCCCCAGAGAGAATGGTGATACATTCTAGAGGTGACATTTAGTGTATAACATCAAGTCTTTTATCATTATTTCAGTAATCACGTAACAAATCCAGCAGGCAAGTTCTGAGATTTATATAGCCTTGAAACCTCAAGAGTCTCAAAATCCAAGTAATTTCTTGATGATGATCTTGACATAATAGAAAACCAAGAATTTCATATACACACCCAAACCCTGTCAAGACAGGTAGACATAATTCACACAGGATCATACATCTGCAAAGAGCAACCACAGTGACAGTTTAAAAAAATTCCTTCTTACCTGCTGCTGCTTCAGAACTGATGCTATCTTTAACTACACAAGATGGACTTAGGGGCAAAACATCATCATCAAAACTGATCAGATCTCCTTCCACATCTAGTTTATTTTGGAAAGCAGGTGCTGAGGAGTTGGCTGCAGGTGACAATTCCCCCAGAGACTTGAAAACTTTTTCTTGGGCAGATACAGGAGCCCGTGGCGGAGCAGCAATTGGTTTTAGTGAGGCCAAAGAAAGGGCAGGATTTTCTGCATAACATGACTTTTTAGGAACAAGAGGCCTTGGAGCAGGAACAGGAAATTTCTTTTGTCCATCGTTGTTCTCTGATCCACTCCTTGCATCAAGAAAATCACTACTACTACTTTTAACAAGGCCAGGTTTTGGCTTCTTTGGCAGTTCAGGTTTGGTTACAACACTGCTCCCAACTACTTCAGGTTGAGGCTGCAATTCCTTGGAAGGTGTTGATTTGCTTTCTGTCCATGCATCCCAGTCTCCTGAAATTCTGCTTACCCCTGGCTTTGGAGCAACTACTGGTTTCTTTGCAGTAACAGGTCTTGGGGCGAATGAACGAGGGGCAATTTCTGGCTTTTTTGATAATCCTGAGGTATCATCAGTTCCTTGGGATTCAAAAACTTTGATCCTTGAAACAATACTATTTTGGCTCTTTTCTGTACTCATGCTGTCCATTGTCAAGTGATTGTCTAGTAAGCTATCATCTAAGAGAGGCGACTGCTGAATTGGAGGTTGCTGCCTTTTTGTCGTAGACAGATTCACCACGTCTCCATTATCTATCTTACTTTCAGTATTATTGACCACAGGTCTGAGATTGCTTCTTGATCTTGGCTTTGGCACAGGACATATCACAGCACTGGGATTTTCTTGGCACCTCTGACCTTCAGAAATTTCAAAGACTATTAAGGGATTCTCATTTTCTGAAGAAGATCTATTCAGGAGAGATGCAGAAGGCCTAGGAGGTTTAAGAGGACTCTGCCCTGCTAACAGAAAAGAAAAGGTTTCAGTTATCTATTCCAGAACACTATTTATGTTATTTTTTGCCAGCCATCAGGATGGCGGTTTTTATTCAGAACTTACTGCTGCTTGTGAAACTGCAGTTCTCTTTTTAGAAAGTTGAATGAAAAAATATACAAACTCTAGGAAGAAGCTGAAGATTGCCAAAATGCATGGTATCTACACGTTGTAACGAGTTCAAAACTACTTGTTAGCTAGCAACACGAGGGGCATGCAAGCAACATCTAGAACAAAGAATAGGACACTAACTCCCCCAGCTTGGTTTGCACACTTTTCAGTCTGAACATGGAACACTGCTGCTATTCTGATTGGACATCTGAGCTCCTCTGCCCCCAAAGCAATTGACATTATGGAGGAATCAAGCAAAACTGTCAAGATTTAATTATAGTCTGACCATGAATGCAGTGATAGCTCTTCAGAATAGAGGAATTTTACAGAAATTTACAGAAGTAATCATTCACATAAATTTAACTGTTATTCATATTAGATGCAGCATAGACCAATAATAAAGACCATCTTCAGGAGACAGAGTAAGGTTTTCATCAATGAGAAATCCAAAACATCCTCACCTGGATAGCCTGCAGATTCCCAGTGCGTAGGCACACTAGTTTTTACATTACTTCCTGGCAAACGGCTGATCAGTTCCTCTGAAAAGTCAGTCTGTGTTGCAGAAGTAGTGGTATGTCTAGGAGCAGCAGCATTATTATTATTTGTTGTATTCACTTGCACTTGATTGATTTCTTTTATCACCTGCTCATACGATGGTGGAAGCTAGAAAACAGAGAGAAAAATATTAATGTTCATCCAGACATGATCCTTTTAAAAAAAAGAAACATACAAATTTAAAAATACTAAATTAATATATGCAGAGGAAAAGAACGCTGCCATAGTCTTTTATTCAATGTGATGAAAGTCTAAGCAAGCAAAAACTCTGTTCCTCTCTAACTTAACGTGCTTTTTACCTTTGTAAATCAAACACACCTCATGTAAATTCACGCTCACCTCAGCTGGAATATGCTCATTTCTCCTCCACTGAGGATGAGATGAAGCAGAAGGGAATCCTAATCCCTGAGGAGTGACAGGGCTTGCACCTGGAAACCAGGAGGATGGCCGGAGGGGTTCAGCAGCAACTATTGTAATTTCAGGACGCCTGGAAACGAAGGCAAAGGGAAATAATTATCTAAAACTTTTAAAAATAGTTCTTTTAAACTAGAAAAGACCAAGGTTTTCTCTGCATGGGAAATCAAAATAGTTCAGGTCTTTTTGATTTAACCAACAATGTTTTTCCATAATTTCAAAGTAACTTGACCTTTCTAACAAGCACTAAGGCTTCCATTCAAAGCACCTCATTAAATGCCTAAGCCAAAAAGTAGGTTTATTGGCTCCAGCGAAATAATTTACATGCTTAAAGTACTTAAACACAAGTGTAACTCTATTAAATGGAAGAAGTTTTAGCCTTTCGGGATAATGAGAACTAATCATGTGTTTGCCCTTAGCCTGACACAATCTGAAAACAGTAGGATAGTTAAAATTGCTTCTGGCTGGCTAAATAAAAGCTTGTCTATCCTCAGACCTCTAGGGAAATGTCCCACTGTGCTAAAGTGGGGCAGAGCAAGCCTCAGGAGGCCTTTGGGACAGGGCCTATTTGCTTACAGCATCTAGTACAATAGGGACTTCCGTGACAGTTAAGGACCGTAGGTCTACCCCTATTTATCACTATAACAACCGCTTTAGAGCATAAGCTGCAGCGATGGCCCATGTTCCCAGACCATGGCCCCCCGAGTACCCCCGATCAGTCTAGAGTCTCACATAAAATGCACCTTGGGAAGTGAGTTGAGGAAGCATCTGCTACAGAAGCCTCTGTCTGCTGACAGAAAAGACCTGCAGAAGTGTAACTTCTAAAACTATTGGAAAAATAATTTAAAAGAGAGGGCTACAGTTCCTTCACACCTGAAATAATGGTAGACTCAGTTCACCAGCTATCCAGGTTGGTGACCTCCTTTCTCAATACCCTTTGAGAAACTGGAAGGAGGCCTGAAAAGTGTGCTTATTTTCATTGTGAAGTGATCCTGTAAATAGATGTCAGGAAAGTAAAACAGTTCTGCAGAGGTTTGATGGTTGGCTGCATTCTTTTTTTGAGGATACATACAAAAGTTGATGAGAAAACTCCTCAAACTCTTAACCTACCCCGTGCTTAAGATTCACAGTATTTTCATTTTATTCCAAGTTTAATTTATTTTTAAACACACTAAGCACAGAGAGAAGGAAAAAAAAAAAACCCTAGAGGAGAAAGCCATAAAAAGTAATACTGTGACACAAGCTAACAAGTTTTACAGTAACACCTAATTGCAATATAAGTAACAGCATCATACCTTCTATCCCTCTGCTGTTCACTATGGCTAGAGGTCCGAGAAGCTATTTAAAGAAAAGAAACAAAAGTTTTGAAGATGTTAAAATATGCTGTCACCGCAACAAGATGAGGACAATCCACTATCAATGAAATGGAGAACACACAGCATCTGATCATAAATTCCAGATTTTAAGAGCAGCCAAGTTAAAAAAAAAAATTATTTGTATTAAATATGAGGAGAAGCTTTTAAAAGGTTTAGGGTGTAGTTTCATAATCAGTTTAAGTCACTCTATGTCCAAGTTACCACCAAGAGAGATGGTCCTTCTTCCTCGCCAGACATTCCTGCATTCTGCATTGTGGTCACCCTAGAGTTGAAACTTCATTTTCTTTTTCTTTAGTTAAAACAATCCACGAATAAAATAAAAAGAAGCGTTAAACACATCTGGCTTTGCTTTTGATGGCTCATTTCTGAGATGTGTTCTTTAATCTTTTTTTTAATGTCTCTTTGTGTTTTGTTTTAGAGAAGGGAAAAGTACTAAGGCACAAAATCTAAGAAGCTATTTTACCCTCCTTTATGTAAAAAGAAAGAATTAAGCGTTACCAGCTAGAAATTTCCTAAAGTTTAATCACTCATAGATCAAAAGCCAGCAACATTTCTTTTTTTTTTCAAACCATGTGTTTTAAGTTACATAAAATAAGTGAATCCTGACCATTTTTCTATATTTGTCATATTTATATTCAAATAATTTTTTCAATGGCCACATTATATTTGCACAATGATTTCTTTAGAGAGAAAAGAAAATCATCTGAGGGACAATTTTTTGCATAGCAAGTGCGATTTAGGAAGTGGTAGAGTTTCATTGTGCAAAAGCTGACAATTATGCTCTTCCTGTGTCATCACAGACTCATTAGCTGAAATCAGCAAAGCACACTTGATTCACGAGTCCGTATAGTGTTATGTCAGACGTACCTCTTTGACAGGGCATTTTTGATGTGCACTATTCATGAGTGCTAGAGGAAAAAAAGAAGGGGTTACAGAAGAGGAAGAGAAGGTGAAGGAGAACAAACCAAGGCTTCAGAGTGCCAGAAACCATGGTCAAATGGGTTAGTCACGCAAGGATAGTGCACGTGCCAGTGTTGTAAGGGGACAACTGTAATGCCTTTTCACAATATAGTGCCTTAAAAAACTAAAACAAAAGCAGATTTTATTTCTAGTCTCATGCTGATTTTAACAATGGCTGTTTAGAAGTTTCATTTGCAGTAAATTAACCATGAAAAATATAACTGAATATGGAAACATCCACTGAATTGCTCAACAATGAGCTACTGTAGGAACGAGGAGAGGGAAGTCAAATCTCTTTGACTTTATGTAGCTTATGTAGTTTTATGTAGTTATGTAGGCTTTATGTAGTTTAAAAGCACCGTTTATTTGGGTCTGCACTTTTTCACTTCCAAAAATAATGGGTTACGCTGAGGAATTGACACAAAGGAGCCGGGATCCCACAATTTATACTCCCACCTACCAATGGGCAGGCAGGTTGATCCCGGTAAGAGGCATACCTCAAAGTTTCAGGCATGATTGCGTATCTCCTAACCCAGTTCTGTGAAAATTGTTTCGCAAAAATAAGTAAATAAGAAATCCCCTACACCTCACCTTCACATTCTTCTTCAGAGATCGTAATGCAGCGTTGATCTAATACACACATTAAAGATAAAAAGACAAACTGACCTAAACCAACCAATTCCAAGATTACTTTTGCATGGAAGAAAGTTTTCATTTGGTAAAAGTACACACAACTCCTTGGGGTATAGCCAAATTACAATGATAAAGGCATTAGAAATAAAAGCTAATTAATGAGGGATGTAGAACTGAATTATAAACCTGCCAATTTCTTTCATTCTTTCTTCATTTCTAGATAAATTCTAGATGCTGCTTTCTCCTGTGAGGCTCTAAATGTACTTCTATTTATTAAAGTTCTTAAAACAAATAAGAAAAACCTAAAAAAAGTCTGAAAAAACTTTTTCCTTTCTTAACATATGCAAGTTAAGTGAGGCATCTATATAATCCATCAAACTCCAAATTTCAAGTAAACAAGTAAACTCACTTGAAAATAATGCATTTAAAATATTTATATAAAAATAACTAGTAGACACAAATATATCTCTTCAAAACGGCTTATGTCTAAGCCATCATATATGTTTTCAGAATATGCTCTGTTTGAAAAAAAAAGAAAAAAAAGATCTCCCAGCATTTATGGAATCAAGTTACTTGCATGTACATGAAATTTAACATAAACATTTCTTTTTTAAGGACCTTGACAAAGTTTTTCCCTCCTTCCATCAACTGTTCCCCTCTTTTTGTTGCCACATTTTTGTTACAACCACACTTTTATAACATCTTCAGATTTGGAAGCTCTTAAATCCACAGTAGGAGCAGAGGTGAAAGCTACTGCATCTTCTGCTCTCACATATTCCTTGGAGTTCCACAAATGCTAGGGAAAAGAAAATACAAACTTTCTAAATGATCCTTGCCTCCAGACCTGCACAGCTTTTATTCCTTTACCATTTCAAAGAAATTAATTTAAATGTAAAAGTCTATGAGAGAAGACATGAATTTTTAAAACATAGCACACACCTGATTTAAAAACAAAAGAAAAAAACCCGCAGCCATTTTTCTGGCCTTGTGGTCTTTTGATCTTGTAAGTCTCTTCTTCATTCCCTTTGTGGATTGCCTTGAAAAAGCATGCTATTTATTTTTCTCCCAGATTTCAAATTATGGCAGCTTTAAGGTTTAAAAAAACCTTTCTTCCACCAGGGCAGTCGATAGAAATGTATTTCAGTGCTGGTTTACATACTGACAGCTGAAGACAAGACAGCCGTTGCCTCAACTTCCACACGAAGAAATGCTCAGGGTGAGAATTGTTGACATTTCCAGGACCATATGCTTAGTGGTATTTAAGTAAAAGGTAAGCAAAGCAGTTAAAGAAGGGGTGGGAGTGCATAAAATCCCCACCTTTTCATCTTACAACTGTATTGGTCTCAGGGGAAAGTCAAAATGTCGAATCAACTCATAACATTGTCACTATTTATTTCCATTAGTGTCAGTGAGGCATCTAAATGTGTTTAACCTAGTATAGTAGAATTTAAGCAAGTAAAGGATTAATGGTAATACTGTAAATGGAGGACATATTAGTGACTTACAGATTCATTTTTTGTACATATTTCTTACAAGCACTATTTAGGGGGCTTTATCCAATTATTTTTGAATGTGCAGTGGTAAAGGGTACTCAGTTTGTGCTGTATACTTACGTTTAGAACGTTTTTCTTCTGCTGTTTCTTCTCTGGGTCCTATTTTTCAAGTGCACTTAATATGTCATTTGTATTTGACACATACAGATTATGAGGCAGGGGGCATTCAAAGTTATGAGATCAAGATGCCTCTGTAAGTACAACCATCATTATAGCACAAACCCATAAATTGCAATGCTACAGACAAGCTGGCGGCAACAGAATTCTGACATGCACTTTTGAGTTTGGAAGAGAGTTGGGCTAGAATTTACAGTCTTTCAGGCAATCTTTTAAGGCAATATAGAGGCAACTATGAAGTCCATTCAGGGATTTGCTCAGATACCATCCTGCTGTGAGCACTGAGTGCTTCCACAATATAAACACTGCATAATAATATTCGTGTTTCCATTAGCAAATATGTATTAAATACTGAACAGTTTTGTCATTGCAGTGTGTTTTAAAAGCAAGTTTCATTTTGCATTAAAGATTGGACCATAGCCTCAAATAGCCCAAGCCTTGTAGGAAATCAAACTCCAAACTTTTTTTGATGATTTTTATCTATTGTCCCTTCCAGCAGCTGGGAGTAAACATAATCCTGCCAATTAACTATCTCAGTTAATTCATGTTAATATTATTAATAGGTTTTAAAGTACTAATATTACTTTTTAAAACAACAACATGTGCTAATATTCAAAAATACAGCTTCTTTCAATGCTTTTCCAACATGGGGCTAGATATTTCTTCCATCAGTCCTACGAAATATCTAGACTATTAGACTGAGGAGATATTCTTCTTACTATAGAGCTGCCTAGGAATAAAGGTTATTCATTATAGTATCTCAAGGAGAGCCTCAAGAGTGGGGAAACACTCCCTCCCTTACCTATAAAATAATATACCAGAAGAGCTGACAGAATGGTCCCATGCAAGAGGCCACGCTTGCCGTCTTTGCAATACCAAAGGCGTCACATGGCTGCGGAAGCTTTTCCTCAGGGCACACTGAAATGATCAGGTAATCCTCAAGCCAAAACCAGAAAAAAAAAATAATCTCATTTCACCCAAGATCTGACTAGACTATTTCTGTAGAAGTCAAGGTTCAAACTAATTGGAAATCTTCATGCATCTCTGAAGTAAGAGAGTTGAAGCTTTTCTCCTGAACTACTTCTTGGCACAAGGGGGAGGTCTTGCTCCTTTTCTTCTAGTTCTGTTTCCAGGCACCTCAGGGAAATGTTAGGTTGTCTGACATTAGAGCTAGGCTGATTTAATGCTTGAATGTAGCTAAAAGAGATGGTGATGACCAATTCCTCTTCCAAACATGGACTTTTGTCCCCTCTTGAACGAACATATGTGGGGTCATATGACCCCACAGTAAGTGAGTTCAGAATGTTAAGTAAAGAAATAAGCACATTCTGTACAGTTTTTGTCCATTTTATCTCTCTGAACCTGCTCACCTTGGGCTCAGACCACCAGCAGCGCAGGGGAAAGAACATGCCACCCCCAACAGCAGTCTCTGTTTCCTGCCTCTGCTTCCCAGCTTCAGTTCTTCTTTGAACAACTTCAGTGAGAGAACTGATTAAAAATAACCTAGGAGGGTGACAGGATTCCTCTTCCTACCCACAGCGTGGTCAAATACCCTCTTCACAGCTGACCAAACTGCCTGGCGCCATAAAGGCTGGCACTGCTGCTGAAAAAAAATCTGTGTAACTACATCCTTAGAGCAAGCCTGCAGTTTCACTCAAATTTGACAATAATGATTTATGAAGGCATTTCACTCCTTCCCACACCTTTCCTCAGGCTGTGTGTTCCTGCCTCTGCACCATTCCCTGCATTATGCCAGCCCAAATGTTTGTGCAGATGGGGAGAGAATGAGGTCACAGAATTGATCTGGTTGGGAAAAAGTGGGAGCCAAAAGAACCTAGGAAGCCCCCAAGCAAAACAAAACAAAAATGAAAAACAAACAAAGCCCACAGCCAAAAATTGCAAAACTGCCAAATGGGAAGCCACAGCCTCACTCAGAGCGCATACAAGCTGTTACACATCCTTCATTCAGCCATATATTTGCTTAGGACAGAATGAGAATGGAACAAGCTTGCAGGTTCTTCCAGCATTTTAGGGCAGCAGACTTCTGTAGCCCTGCTTCTTAACGCCACCCTACTCTAGAAGAGTGGAGAAGCGAGCAAAAACATCATTCCCCTTTGCCTCACTACTGCAACACTTGGCTTGACTCTTTTTACTTTCTTTGGCATTCTTGTGCATGTTGCTGTCTCTGGCATCAATGGAAATAGTTTCACTGATTTCAGTGGGAGTTGGATTTAATGGTGTGTCCTGGACTGAGACCATCATTAAAAATCCAGGGATAACTTTTGAAGAGTTGAGATTAAAAAATTACTCCCAAGAACATCTCATGTTCACACGCTTGCTTTCTTCAGGCACATTGGGCTCACTTTTCTGAATTCTACTGATCTGTCAAACAATTGAAACACAATGACGTTGTCTTTCTATCCAGAGTTGTAGTCAGGGTGGCTGAAAGGAAAATAAACCCTCTTCTTTGGCCACAAGACAGAGAGATCACTGATACAAAGTCATAAAAAAGCGTTGTCCTCATGTTGGAAAGCTGAAACCCTGCACGTACCTATTATGTTTCTTGAAAATCAGAGATAAACTGCCCACAGAAGCTGTGATTAAGAATTAAAGACAGATTTCTAACTCTGTTAGGTAAATACACTTTTCCAGAGAATACCATACTTTTTCCGGATTAATGGCAACAGGAGTTAGGAATTATTCAGGGTCCATTTTTAATTTAGGTCCATCCACAGGTATGGTTACTGGCATACAATGAACTATTGTTTCATATACAATGCCTTGATATGTGCATGGAGATTTTTTTAACAGGTTATCATCCGAATAATTCACATGGTACTTATATTTCATCATAGTTGTTTACATATTAATATCATTAAGAATGATGTTAAAACATATGAGCCAGGGCTTCTTGACTCCTGATTATTTTTTACTTGATTGTGCCCCCAAACAAAGTATCACTTGCTACTGTATTTTCAAAACCATAGATATCAATTGCTTAATGATCCTTTAGACAGTTTCTCAGTTAGATGAGGTACTGGGGCTTAGGCAGTCTGACTCAACTTCTGACTCCACCACAAAAGGCCCTCTGTGGTTTGGTGCTCTGTTTTCCAGTTTCCTATCTATGGCAGCAGCAGCACAGATAAAGTGCTGTATTCTAACTACAGCATCATGCAGACTTGCTCTGAATAAAGCTTTCATGATACCCTTTGACCACCTCCAACCTAATCCATACTAATGAGCCCCTGACTAACAGGTCCATGAGAAACAAATCAGTAGTACATACACCAATTTATTTTTCCCCATAGCAGAATCGTTAGGGCTGTTTCATTAATCTGAAATTGAAATCATGAAGAGTAAGAAAATAAAAATGAAAAGCGGAAGAAAGAAACAGCAAAAAATACTTTGGAAGATGCAGCTAAAAAAATTCTCTGCCTGGAAATATGAGCAGGGAAAGGGAAAGAAGAGCTAAACAATTAAATCAAGGAAGAAGAGTTTGGACTTTCATTCAAGACTTATAAACAATTTTTTGTTTTCCACAGTAAGCCTGGTGCATGAGTCTAATCCTGTCTCCAGTATAGCCAATGAGCAGTTGCTGCAGATTTCTACTAAAATAGAACAATCTTCTGTTTTGTCAAATGAACTAAAAATTTGGCATATGTAACCCAAGTTCTTCAAAGATGGATCACATCTGTGCACAAATGCATTAGTGCATCAATAAGAAAATGTTAGTAACTGGCAAGAAGGAACAGCTTGTCAGCAAAGCAAAAAGATGGGCTAGCGTGAAGCAAAAAACAAAAAGTGAGAAAGAAATTACAGCCCCCCAAAAGCCTGCTAGCTACTTTGTTGTCACATATAAACGTAAACAGTTAATAAAAACAAAGATTTAGCAGTCTTACAATATTATGATTCTCAAAAAATAGGAAAAGTAGACTTACATCTCTTGATTGCTGCTCTTATGGATGACAAGGGTCCTTGGCTTAATGAAGAAAAAAAAAAATCACAATGTGATTAATGTCTCAAAAAGAAAACAATAAAGTAACATCATGCAGAAATTCCCCATATATTGTAAAGGCTTTGCCAAGTGCATTTTTCCCCTAGGTTGTTATCTTACAGAAACTCGTTCAAAAGTCCTGGAGTATACAACCATACCCAACCCCTTCTAATGAAAACCAGGTTACAGCTTAGCTGCAAGACACTGCAAAGATAGAAAGCCAATTTTTAAAACCATTTTTTCTCTCAATTCTGTGTTGAAGTTCACATTCTGTCTCATTTGACGGGAAAACTTGGAGAAGAGCCCATGTGGGTGTGCACATTCTCGGATTATAAGCATTTAATGACCTAACATTCTTGTAAATAAATAAAAACTTACAGAGATGAGTAAAAACCTACATCCCCTTTGCTAAATATTTTTAACAATTATTTAGCAACTTATCTTCCTTTTCAGTTGAGACTGCATTTTGCAGTAATAACTTGGTGGGTGGGGTTAGACAGGAAGACAACATGACCAAAAATTCGTTGATACGCAAGGACGGAAAAATGTTTCCTTTTGTCAACTCATCTGTTTTCTTGGTAAGACTAAGGTTTCTGATGCCTCTCTTCTGAAGGTCTTATTTAACAGATACAGCAGTCCTTACTATTTGTGTGGGTAAAAATCAAAACTAACTTGGGATTATCATTTTCAGAAAGTGTTGCTAATTGAAGAATATGGTTTTAATAACCTGCCACTTGTGCAAAGCTGCAGAGGAGATTAAAAAAAACCCCACATACACAACTACTTCAGAAAAGGACTTTTTTTGCTCTTTTTGCTTTCTTTTTTTTAAAAAAAAACACAACAGGTAAAGAATACTTGTTGGCGAGAAGCCTCTGTAAGTGCTGAATAGTCTTTTTGAAGGTTGAAAACAAACAAGACTATATTTTATTTAAATTAATACAGTATCTTAATTACAACAGAAAGGCACACTATTCAAGTCTTTTCTGGAAAAATTCCACCACAGTCTTCATCAGCAGTATAACAGCAGGAATGTTAGTACAGGGAGGGCATCAGCATCTTAACACCGCTCTCACTCTGCCTGCAGCAGGCGTGCGGCACACCAACTCTGTCAGGGCTCAGTTTAGCTCCACGGGCCCTTCCACTGCAATTGCTGATGGCTGTAGTCACTCCAGTGGGATGAAGAACAGGGGGATTTGGAGGAGAGAAGAAAGAAACAGTCAAAAAGGACGTGGATGAAAAATGTCCTCCCTCTACAGTCATTCTGAAAACTAATTAAGACTAGAAATGAATGTTGCTCTGACTGAACTTTTTTCTGAAATAGTTTGGCTAGTCTAGGATAAACAATGCCTATTTGTCTGGTTTCAGAAACAGCTCAAATGTGTCTTGGCCCCTATCCACACAGCTAGCAAAGCTGTGTTAGAAAACATTTCTATCAGTCATATTTCACTGTGCATTCTCAGCAGAAAAAGATTCTGATTTTCTTTCAGAACGCCCCATCATGATACAGTCTTATCTTTAAGAAACACTTTTAGTTGTATGTTCCTCACAGGTGTACCCCAGACTCCTTTTTCTCTTCCTCGTAACTCAAGTCTCTTTCTTTTGGATGCTTATTTTCTAAACTTTATTCTTCTGCTTTTATTGCTGTGAATAACTACTATCTTTAGAGTTTTATTTTAATCATATTTAGTATCAGACAGGAAGGAGACTGAAGTCTGGTAGCACAAATCTGAAATCTTTTGGCGTAGCAAAAACTTTCTATACTCAGAATTCAAGATTTACTTAAGTTTTATAGCAGGAAATTAGGAAATCTACAAAGTATGCATATTCAAGTGTCAGTAAGAACCGAAAGGAACAAGTTCTATCTTTTGCTGGCAAGCACGCTTCGACCCATTGCAATTTGCCTCAGAATCTGATGAGCACTTCCAGACACAAGCAGGTATTTTTGGCTAGAAATCATAGGAGGAGTCATGTAGGCAAAAGTTCACATTTTCCATGCAACATGAGGACCAAAAGGGTATAGAAAACAATTTTAAAATCAAAATGCAAAGAACAGAGAAGCAAAACCTTTCACACAACCAGCCTAGTGAAGTTGAAGTATGCATATATCAACAGCAAGGCAGTTCAAGTATGCAACTATCTGTGTAATTTAGAACCCAGGATAACACAGTTCTGCTAGAAAATTTATGAGCTTACAGGCAAAACAAGCTGTTAGCAGATAGTTTTTCTTTTCCACTTTCCATTAACAGGTCACCCATCAACAACCTTTTGGCAAAGCACTATGTTTCCTACCCCCAGGAGAGTTTGATTCACATTTAGCTTAAATTTATTTAAGCGCTTCAAAAACATGGAAATGGGAGTGGATGTGGATTTTTTTTTAATTATTTTTTATGTTTTCCATGAAGCCCTGTAAAGGAACTGCAAATTTCATAACTTTGTTACACACTAAACCTCAGTAATTTAAATAAAATGCTGGTTTTGGGGCAGATTGATTTTGCCCATACCTTATGCTGAGCTAACCCCTGCCCATTCCACAGGCAACAATTTCTGGTCTCTTGTCCTGTCTTGCAAAGACAGAGTGATAAGGTTACTAATATCCTCCTCTGCTCCACAGTTAATGACACATTTTCTCTCAAGCCATCCAAATAATTAACACAACTAAATCGAATTTAATTCTCCTATTTGATGATGTAGGAGCTGCAGCAATTACTTTACAGTATGGAGTCCCTGCCTCTTTCCCACCTCCTCCTCCTGTCCGTCAGGCACAGCAATGAACCAGAGCACAAACAAAATCCCCACAAACGTGTGTCAAGGAAAAATGGAAAGGGAAAGAGTTTAATCTGGGGGATCTCTGATCCTGGTCCCAGTGCAATTCCCACGACATTTACATCAGAACACCTGAGGGGACAGCATGACAATAACCAGCCCCACCTCCTGTGTCGCCCTGTAATGTATATAAGCAAAGTCCAAACTCATATTGCTGGAAGAAAACAGAGCAGACAGCAGGAAGACAGACCTTTCAGCATATAAAAGACTCTGATAAACATTAGCTCCAACACCACCCCAGCCGTTCTTAATATGGAATAAGTAAATATGCAAACTATTCATCCATCCCATGTACGATTTACCATGCAGGAATCGACAACCAGAACAACTCCTCTGACATCTGCAGATTTGTCCTAGACCCCGTGTACTGTTAATTTAAAGCACAAACTTTGTTTCATTTCCAGCTAAGGCAGCAGCTTCATTGAGCTTCACCTGCCAGCCCTTCAAAAGGGTGAATTAACCCACCTCTGTCAGGCCCCCTGCACACCCAAACAAATCCACTCAAATAGGTTCAGATGGGATCCATAAGCTGCTGTACTTGCTATGCTGAAAGCAGCTGGGTACTTTAAGTCAGCAGTAGTATGAAAAGGGTCCCAATGGGTCACCATTTCTGAAAGATAAAAGAACCTGCAGTGGTGTGTTTGAAGATGTTTAAACACCTACTCACTCTTCCTGGCAGCCTTTATTCTGGGTTTCAAGGACAAGGACCAAGGACAAGGTTTTCTAAATATAAACACTTGACAAAAACACTTCAAAAGCTTATTTGAGGTCTGTGTATTGGGGAAATAAAATTGCCACAAACTAGACTGGGCAAAGAGCTGTAAACTGTTTAGCGGAATAAGTGCACTTACTGTGCATAAACCACAGTCTCTCCCTCACTGCGGGCTCTGCTCTGACACTTTTACTTGCACTGCGCAGTGTCTCTCTTCAAACACAACTTCAGTGTAGCTACGGTATTTCTCAAAGGCCCACTCCTGCGGGGTGACTCCTGACCCAACGCAGCTACCACGCGAGTCTCTCTCACCTGAACAGTCCCCACACAGCAGAGGAGGGGAGGTGTTGTTCAAGCGGAATAAAGCTCAAATCACACAGGCACCTCTGAGTGAGCAGGCAGGGATTTGTGTGTGCCCAGAGCAGGACAGCATTTAAGTCACAGGTTACTCGAGCAAAGAGGCCAGGAGGTCCTGGCTACCTTTTCACCCACACATCTTTTATCTGGTTCAGGAGCAGCAGCGGCTCCAGCCCAGCTTAGGGCAACTCATAGACATGTTCCCACCAGCTGGCTGATGGTGAGCCAGCTCTGCTGCTCAGCACAAACAGGCAAAGGAGTGCTGGGCTTTACCTGCCTCTGGAGAGCACAGGCAGCACTGGCTTGTGACTGCTCCCTCCTGCCTGTAAGCATACCCATTTAAGGGGGTCTCCCCTGGTTATCTACAGTCTTCTGCCCTATGGGTTGTGGTACTGCTTGGGATACAAAGACATCCCAAGCTACCATCCTGTCTCAGCATCTCGCCTTCATCCACTTCCACCAGTCTCCTATTGGCTTGCATGGGATTCTCAGCAGGCACTGAGCAATCCTCCACAATGTCTGCTCCCTTTATCAGAACCAGGACTTTGTCCCTTTATCAGACCAGTTTCTTTGTCTAAACTGATATAGCAATGAATATTCTACAGGAAAACTGATTGCACTTCTTTCATACATCACTCTAGACATACACAAAAGTCAGGGGGGTGGGGGAAGGAAAGAGTGAAAAAGAATGATCACTTGTAAAAAATGAATATACTGAAACATCTGCTGCAAAGTCTCAAAATTTATCCTTCACCTCATGTTATACGAAGCTTTTCTTAAAGTATCAGTCTTTAGGTTCGCACACCTTTGTAAAAGCTTTTAATGTATTTTTAATTGTGATGGTTTTCACTCTGTCTTACATGTATACACACACACAGAGTAAAAAAAGTTAAGATGTTGCTATTTTTAATGTCTTGTGACTGCTTGGAATGTGAGCCAATAATTTTTAAATAGCTGATGTTGAAATTACTGTAAGGCAAAACACTAGTTTAATAAAAGGCATCATATATTCCTCTCGGTTACTTTAGAAATCACGCCATCTTTATAACAGCCAGTGTACTACAGTGTAACATTTTAAAAACTTATTAGAAGACATTATTCCAAACACAGAATGTTTAAAATGCCACCTAAATGATTTCACTGCAGACGAAATTACAGAAAGATGTTAGCAATTTTATAGTTAAATCAAGGGTGGTGCAAAAGATCAGATTTACCACCACCCTTATAGTGGGCCAAAGACAGACCTATTAGTTCAACCAAAAAGCTCCCAAAGCTAGGACAGAAGAGTCACAGCTATCTCATATTCATGATGTGGATGCAGTAGACAGAACTGTATTCATCCTGTGGATTAAGTGAATCTGCACTGAAAATGGATCCACAGTGTTCAGCCTCCTCAATGCCTCCACTGCAGAGGACTCCCAGTCCTCCAGCTGATACATGTAAATTAGATTACGTGACACACAGACTCCAGGTGCCGTTTCCCCATTAGTGTAAGAGAAGCGGAGACTGTGCAGCCCATAGTCCCAGCTTCCCCACACTCACCGTTCCCACCAGAGCTCTTGTGTTGGTGCTGACATCGTCACAAGTCTGCTGGATCAGCCATGTGATTTTGCTAACAACCAACAATCCCATCCCAAACATCCCGATTAGTTTTCAGCCAGACAGGCCGCCTGCTCCAGCTGGCTGCAGAGCCACACGAGCACAAGGGTGATGCTGGAGAAGCGGTGGGAGCGGACAGCCAAGGAGGCCAGCGGCTGTCCTTGGGGGAAGCAGCTCAGCCTCTGCTCTCAAAAACAAACCTTAAATCCATGACTCTGTAGCTAATCTGACAGCAAATCACCAAATGCTGGCTATGCCTCAGGTCAGCTGTTCTTCTGATCCACTCTTTTCTTATCCCCCCACCCCACCCCCCATCATCTGGTCATCCAGATTGGCTCACTGGGACATCAGACAAGCACCAGAAAAAAGCAGCTGGCAGCAGCCCGGCACCACAGTGGTCTCTCTGTAAAATAAAGACACTTTCTCATGTTCTCTGCTAAATCATGGGATATTGTCACGGCCCCGCAGGTACAGAAGGCTAATAAAGATCCAGCCACCTAAGAAAACACATGCTCAATAGTACAGATCTGGTCATCTAGGAAATCAGACTCACCCCAGTACAATTTTACTTCTCTCTTGGGTCCAGCCCCAAAAGCAAGTAATCCTGAACCAGTAATTAAGTTCAGTGACAATTCAGTCCTCATCACTATGCTGAGAACGTCTACTTCTCCACCACTTAATGAATGCCACAACTGCGACTTCCCACTGTCTGGACAAGTGAGGATGTAGTTAAGAAGCAGCTAAAATCCAGCTGCTCAGCTAATTAAAACAGCTCACATTGATAAGCATAGGGAAATTCTTTCAGGAATTGCTCTCTAGCTGTTTCTTTAACCACTTATTACATATTCATGTGCTTGTCACTGTCATACTTGGGGATCATATTTTAGCTACCAAGCCTTCAATTTTAAGGCAGCACACAGGCAGGAAGTCAAAGCAGATCATGGCAGCAGATGGTAACATTTCACACTCCAATTCTCACAGCAAACTAGAAGTCATGAGGTTGCAACAGCTTCCACACTTAATAATGTCCAGCTTAGATCTTGAACCTGAAACACCTCCCAGATTTTTTGTGAATCAGAGACTCAGCTCATGTGCACCCTGAATTAACCCTTTCCTGATACCCTGAATTAACTCTTTCCTGATCTAGAGCTACAGACATGCTAGCTAGATTTCCCCTCGCATTTTCTTTCAGGTAACAACCTGAGCTGAACTGCACCTTGCCCCCAAAGATGACTGTATGAACACACCCATTCCAGAAAGGTAAATACGCAGAGCATGATTCAAGTTATTTTCCGTCTTCATTGTATATTGACTGATTTCAGCTCGCAATAAAACATACATTGCAAGAACAGAGGGCTCTACTTATTGAAGAGTCTTAGTAACAGCTAAGGAGATTCTCCTCTATGCCATCTATCAACATATTTTTACTCACTGTTGCTAGTATGTTTTGAATAAAGTTAATACATTGTATTTATGCTTTAATAACAATTTAACCTTGGTAGTAAATATTTCTAGCAGCAGCAAGCACCAATAATTTTAGCAATAGCATAATAGCAATGTAGCACTGTAAATGCAAATGCCAAGTATCACTGAATTGTCATAGTGATACTGACAAGATATTTGGGCCCAGCCAGCAATATATTCAGACACAAAAGTAAGAGTTAAAAAACCAAAGGGAAAAACCAGCTCTTTCAGATAAAACAACTTAGTTGTAAACTGCAGCTTCTTCCAATGGAAATTCTTTACCATTAAAGTCTAAGTACTTTCTGCATTTGCAAATGGCAAAAGATGAGAGTGCCCTACTTCTACAGTTAAACAATACAAAACAAAGCTTGTTTCTGAAGAATGGTTCTTTGGTTCAATTATTTGTAGTAGCATTTCAGTCAGTAAGTCAAAGCCCTCTCTAGCCACTGACAGGACATACATCTCTGCTTCATATATCTCTGTACATCAAATACAATCTGGTGGCTGAATGAGGTCCAGAACCTTTGTAATTGACATCACAGATGAATAAAATCTGGTTTAATCATGAAGGATGAGCAGGACAAAGGCATAAAGAAAACCTGTTGATCTCGATCCACAGGATTCAAGATATCTTTACAAGGCTTTAACTATTATAAAGTATGGATATTAGATTTTCTTCAAATAGTCTGTGTACTTCATAGAACATAAAAGTACAGTGTTAAGGTTATCTTTAAAGTTTTGTAAAGGGGGAAAGTGGTATGTGAGTGAAGCATTAATGATTACTAACAAAACAGGTAATACTTTGTAACAGTGAGTATCTTCAATCCCTACTAAACCAGTCACCTCCAGATCAACCAGGAGAAAAGAAAAGAACAGGGCGGGCGGGGGGAAAACACCCAAAGCAGTACAAAGATGGGTGTATTTCGGGTGGCCTTTTGAAAGCATAGAGGGTGAGAAGCTTAGGAATAGAAACACAACAGGGCACGGCTCCAGGGAGGAACAGCAGGAACAAAAGGGTGTTGACTGCAAGGGCGAGAACTCAGCAGGACCCAGAGGATGCATGAGCTGGAGGTGAGGAATCTGGAGGAAAACGCTCAGGTGCTTGCAAGCATACAGACTTCAAAGACTTCAGAGCAGTAATGAAACCGAGGGAACAAGGTATAGGTGTTTCTTATTTTGCCTACACCTGTTTGTTTCCTGTGTAAAAATAATCTGTGTAAAATATAGGCCCATTTGCTTCAGCTATTGTGCATCCTTTGAGGAAGAAACTACTGCATGTATGAGTAAGGAGTTTCTGGGGAATCTTTAGGCATCTTAAGGCCCCTGGTAGATGGATAATTGATTCTCACTTCGAAGGGACAGTACCAAATAACTTCTACACTCAGCAGTTAAGAAGTATCTGGATCCCGCCTAGTCAGAGATCAACAGCACACAATTCCAGCTCTGTAACATAAAAGCCAGCCGTTTGAGAAGAACATAAAATGTAAAGTTCAACTGCAGCCACAGAAGTGAGATTACAAGAAGTGTTCGAAGCTGGTGTGACCCCAGTGCCAAAAAATCAGCTGAGCACCTTTGAGAATTTCAAAGTATGACAATGGCCAGTGCTGAGCTCTTTGACAAGTCCCATCCAGTAGGATTTCCATGCTCCTTTAGCTTAATTCAACTTCTTTGTAGGCCATTCGAGTCAAACAAGCATCGCGAAACGTGTTGGAGTTTAAGCTTTAGCTGAGTTAGGAAAAAAAAAAGGAATTTTCTCATTGTTTTAATTATAGACGTAAGTTGAGAGCAAAGACAATTGTTGTGAAGGGACAGTCTATAAAACAGATGTAGTAATACATATGCACCAAATATAGCGAAGTCTTAACTCAGCTCTTAAAAACAAAAACCAAAAACCCTTCTACACTGTAAATGTGAGCCAGCAGCCAAAACCAACGTGTGCAAGAATACTACAAGGTCATCCGTATAAAGAGACATATGGGCTTCAAAGGGCCCATTTGTATTTATAAATAAAAGAAAATAAATCATTTAGCAAGCAGCAGAAAGACTCATTCTCAACCCTCCCATGTTAAAGCCTCACAAAAGTAAAACTATCTTCATGTGTGATCACATCTTGTTCCAATGGACTGCTGACTCACCCAGTTACACCCTACAGTACGTGAGGTCCATGAACTTGTAACAGTGGCCCTTACAGAAAGCACAGTCCACAGAAATTGTAAAATTAAATCTCATAACCACACCCTTCACTAGACCTGTCTTTCCAGAAAGCGCCCTGCATGCAGCTCAGTCAGAGAAATGGCATTTTTGCCTATACGCTCTTCCCTTGCCCTTCCTCCAAAAACACTGAAACACTTCCTTTTCTTCTATACCACAGATATTGACAGAACTTTTGGTTACAAAATACAGAAAATGATTTCTCAGAAACTTGTACTACATAACAAACCATACATTCATACATCTCTAGGTCTACAACATTTAACTCTGTGTTTAAATATAACCTTAAAGTGCAGTCCTTTTTATTAATTCACAAAGATCCAGCAACTCTGAGACTAAGGTCAACCACTCCCAAAAGATATGCATTAAAGATTATTTTTCAAGTCTTGTAATTCTGATTCTACAAGGATGTAGGTAAGGTATAGCGTACAGGTAAAGGTAGTATCTTTGTTAGCCCAAGTTGGGGAAAAACAGCCAACTTTTTAGATACTCAAAATCTTTTCCAAGGGTGAAACAGATGCATCAACCATCAGAGACAAACAGATTTTTAAAATCACACCTACACCTCCATAACTCACATCGACCCCAAACACACTGCAAAACCCTGACAGGCGGCCACAGCACTGAATTTGCTGTAAGAGCACTCAAAATACCTACCTCAACAACCAAGAGAAGGCCTTTAGTCACTGGGGACACTTCTCCAGTGAAACAGATCTCATCTTTGAGCAAGTCACCATTCAAACTTACTACAAGACAAGAAGAACTTCCTCCACCCTCAATCATACACCCTGGCTGTCTTACAACATCACGGACCTCAAATTATACGGCAAATCAGTAAATACTGCAGCCCCTAATGGATGGTTATAGCTTGGAAGAAATAATCCCTATCATCACCTTTCCCCACTCAACTAAATTTAGCTTCAGAAACAAAACACCTTGTAGAACAGATTGAACCGGACCTTTCTGGAGCAACAGTCATAAGAAATACCTTGCCAAAACATTTCACAGCCACAGAAATCAATGCCCCTCCCTAGCCTGTAAGAATCCACGAAACACATAGCTCTTTCATATGCTCCTCCATGCGTTTCAATCAATGCACCATATGCCATCAGGTAAATTAGGCCAAGGAAATGAAGAGCCACAAAGTATCAGGTTCAGCTCACTGAGGCGACTGAACGAACAGAAAAACCAGGGACCAGCAGGGTTACCCTTCTCTCGTAACAACCACTTCATCTCTGACCTCTGACCCTTGATTACAAATCTTAACAAAGACAGGCTTAGAAAATAATATTTCTTTTAAAAAAATGAAATCTCCAGTGCAGCTCAAAGGCTCTGGATTCAGATAACATAACAGGTAATTTCTCTTACCTCCAGTCTCAGTGATGCCCTTAACTCCAAAGGCAGTAAATTGTTCCTGTCCTTATTCTCATGTCAGCCCACAACCTAATCCCCCTCTGCCCTTGCTAACATGCCTCTGAGCCTCCAGAACTAATAGTGACCTTTTCCTTAAGGCTGCCTAATTGATTAACACGATCTATTTAACTCCAGAACAACAGCATTTTAACTTTATCAAGAAGCTTTGCTAGCTATAAGGAATGACAGCTCAGTCTCTTACACTACAGGGTATAGAAAGCATTATATAAAACTAGCAGACACCAAGTCTGAAAGAGTCAAAGTGACGTTTCAGCATGCAACACGAGGTTAAGCTGTGGCATTGCTTGCCACAAAACACTGTGGGTGCTAAAAGTGTATATAAATTAAAAAAAACCCTAAAGAAAATCCATTGAGAGGATTTATTAAATCCTCTCAATTTATTATTAAATACAAAGCATCACCTCTCTCAGAGACCCAGGGCCACACAAATCTGGAAGCTGACAGAATGCATGGATACTTTCCAATGCCACTTGTTTTTTCCTTATCTTCTTCCTTAGGCTTCAACTACACATAAGTAAAGACAGAGTAAGAATACTGGAATAGGTGGACTTTTGGTCCGCTCCACAAAGGCCATTTTTACACCCTTAGTTGTCTTTCAGAATGGAAGGAGGTCCCCTGTCTGAAAGCTTCTCCATTTTTTCCAGTTACTTCAGTTGCTCTAGTAAGATAAAACTTAAGATAAAAGGACAAATCTTGGACTGTTTACTTTTTTAAGACATATGAAAATCCTGGGGTTTTTTTTAATGTGAAAATAATCTCAGCAATTTCTATTTTACACCCTCCAAGAATGTTAATGATTTTGTTTTCGATTGTCATTCAAGTACATCTGCACTACACTAAACAAAATACCTGTTTAGCACCTACAGCAAGGCAGTTACTGCACTAAGAAGTTCATTTTGTCATTTCAAATACTAACAGACATAATTTAAAAAACCTACAAAAGACAGCATGGGAACAGTAATTAAAGGAAATACAGAGAACTGTGTCATCATTTCAGATCTGTCCTCGATGGAGAAAAAAAGAAATGCTGTCATTAACAGAAAGCATTGGTAGTCTGTTCACACTGTAAAATGTTCATTTAAAAAGAACACATTCCCTTGTCAACAGCCTTAGAAGGAAGAAGATAGATTGGGCAGTAATGCAAATAATCTTCTGTCCTATATACCAGTAAGGTGTAGTGAGAGAGCCTCTCCTGCAGGTGTCATTACTGTACTTGGCCCATGGTACTGTCCTCTTCCTTCCTAGCTGCCCAACCTTCACCTGTCAGGAGTTCTACATGATTTTAGCTATTCATGGACATAGTATTTTAGAAGGAGCAGTGCAAACAAGCTAATAAAAACTCACAATGGTCTTAAAAGCAGTTGCCCAAAAGGAACTGTGCTCTTGGGAGAGGAGGGAAACTTCCTGAACTGGAGCAATCATAAAATGGTACCAGGATTGTTTGAACTAATACTGTATTAATACTAGATGCTGGTGTGTGAGGGGATAGGGAAGCAGAAGTCCAGACTACATGGAATAGAAGAATTATAATAGTAAACCCAAAGCTATTTCTTTCCACTAAGCATTTATTCCAAGCAAAAATATTGCGTAATATAACACGAGATCACAGATGTACTTCTTTTGCTTGAACTAGATATTATGTTGTAGATCAAAAGACAGATTTAACAAAGTAATCATTGTTTGTGATAGGAAGACTATGATTAAATTTGGACCTTCTCTTTAATTAGAAGTCAACCTTTGTCTCAAGCCTCAGGAGATGGGAATGTCCACTACACCCAGAACAATGACAAACCTCTCGTTAACAACTCTCCCAAGATTAAGATGTGGCTATGCATTCTTATAAAGACCATACTTACATGAATACTTTCCACATTTAGGGTTGTGTGATCTAATTTCAGTCCTTTGTAGCAAGGGACCTGCCCGTGACCTGCCTTGACTGTAGCCTTCAAGGGTACAGGCAACATGACTTTTTGTACCACTGAATCTTTGTTCTCTTCCTGAAGCTGAAGTAGTTGGAAACAGATGCAGAAGCAGCTCATCCTTGTCTACGCTAATGGCTAGTGCTAGCTCAGTTGAGCCCGTGGTTTGTCACAGGTGTCCAAAACCGGGACAAATCCCATACGTAAACACGGCCTAAATTCAAGTGGTGATACCTGCACTGAGCAAAATATCGCTTTGGAAAAGAGAAGTTTTGTAGCAAAAGCAGAAACGCAATGTCTCACAAATGATAGGATGAGAGTATAAAGTACAGCTGTGCAAACTGCACAGCAAGCATTAGAAATACAGGAAGAAGGAAGAAACTATCAATGTGACAGGCCTCACCAGGAATATTCTTCTCCCATGATGTAATGAGGATGCAACTGAAACATGGTTTGAAAGAGTACTTGATCAATCATTTCTATGATCAACTTGCCAAAACAGATACTATTTAAGGTAACCTATTACCTATACTAGACTGATCTGCAGACACCAAAGAATAACTTGCAATGAAATGACAAAGTAGATGCGCAGTACAGAAAAAGAGAACAAAAAAAGGAAGAAGTAACAACCTCTTCTCTCTTGTGCACATCAGAGCAAGAGGCCATGGAAGCAAACACAATATAACTGCAAACTGAGCTCTCCCACGCAAATTCCAGAGGTGAAGGAAAATATAGGTACTGACCTGAGCCTAGACAGAAACCTACACAAATCCTTAGGGAAATAAACCAAAGCTCAAGTATCAGCTCCAGCACTCTTAAAATATCAACATGAAATTCTTTCAGAGAGAACCAAACTACTACTACTTCTGAGCTGGAAGGTTACAACCTGCTGAGTCTGGCTCCTCAGCCCTGACACATATCCCATAGGCTTCCCCTAGCAGCTGCTGCTTCGCCTTCTCTGTTCTCTTTGAGACTATTACAAATACCTTCGGAAAGAATTCTCTTCCAGCCCTCTTTCCCATCCACCAGATGAATTTCATGTGTTATTTGTGATTGAAATGTGTCGGGGAAAAAAAAAGAATAGTCATAAAGAAGCAGAATTATAACCATGCCTGATTAATTTGGCCCATCACATGTTACTTATAAACAAAGAATTCCACTTCTCCCCACAGCTTCCATCCAGCTCAGAGCAGGGTTAAAAGCCAAAGCCGTATTTGTGTTTTAAAGAGAATTATTGCCATTTTATAGGGAAAAAGTAAAATCTTCTCAAAATGCCCTTTAAAAGCTCCGTGATTAAAAAAACTGCAATGTGTAATTGCGTGCTTCCTGAAACCACCTTTTCTAGAACTAAGTTCTATCATGGTTGTTTATGCCCCAGACAATTCTCCTAATGCACGAGGAAAGCGGCCTTATGTCTGGATGGTCCTCAATACCTTCTACAGGAGTCTCCTCTGAAAAGTGATGGGACCATGAAACTTGCTCATGTATACAAGATGCCCAAAGGAGCACTGAAATTCTTTCAGTAAAGAAGGAGGGTCAACTCTTTTCTCTTTATTCCTTCAACAACCATCTCATTCTCAGCGTTATTTTCCATTATGAATTAGCACAAGCACTGGAGAGCAGCCCAGACAACGGAAGTTGTTGTTCAGGGCACCAAAGCAAACAGTCCTTCAAAATTCCCTTTGCAGAAACCAGGAACAGAGAGCTCTTTTATTAAAACAAATCCCTCTTCTCTGTTCAGGAATAAGGAATCTGGAAGGCTGGCTAGGATGTGCCTTCACAATAACTCTTTACCACTATCTGTGAGATGAATAGCCAAAAATCCCCAATGCAACAGTGATGAATTGGCGGCGTTAAAACAAACACCAGCAACAACAGGCTCTAGATACCCACATGATTCCTAATTGCCAACAACTAGGCTGAATCCATCTGCCATTTATTCCTCTGCTCTACCTGTGATTTTTTTTTTTCCTCATTTACAGATAAGTATAAACTGAGCAGGGAAAATTAACATTGCAAAGAATAAATTAAACATAATGATTTATTGTGGCAAAGAAGCTGTCGAAGAAATATGCTGCACAGAATTGCTCCAGCTTATTCTACTCCCAGGAGGAACATCTCTGATATGCACAGCACGTGCTGCTGACGAGAAACACATGATAAACAAAAGAAAGACACATAAGCAGATTCCAATCTCAAATTTCACCAGTTTAAATCCACACTAAACCAGTGGAATTGCACCACGCTCCGAGTGACTGAGACCAAGATTTAGCTCTCAGAACAAAAAAAAAAAAAAANAAAAAAAGGAGCCACATGATCCTACTTTTTAGATACCAACAACAGAAGTCATGATACCAAGCCCCTGTTTCCAGCTCTGCCATTGATTTATGTGCAAGTTACAAGAAATCACTCTGCCCCCCTCTGCTGAACCTGCTTCATCTCTAAAGTGGAGACACAGCTATTTTTTTCCCCCAGGAGATCAGCCTTCTGATCCAACTAACGACATGAGCACTGATAACAGCCCAAAGGAGGGAATGAGATCCTTCCTTCTGGAGTGGCACAGGCTAAGCCCAGCTCAGTGCAATTGTGAAACCACACCCCAAGGGTTTGGGAAGGAGACTTTTTATTACATCAACTTCTGACCTACTGGGAGCATACAAAAGCAGGACCTTCCTCTTTTTACAACCTAAAAGCATGCTTGGCCTAAGAGTAACATGCTACTCCTTCGCCTTAAAAATCATAAAAGCTAAGTATAAAGAATAAGAATTGAACAGTAAAACAAGCGTCATGCCCCAACATTTGTTCTTTCTTCTACACACAACCCTTCCCTTTCAGATGGAGTGTAAGCAAGGTTCAAAGTCCCAAACTTCAGATCTGTATTACAGCCTGTAATACTGGCTGGATTGGTAAAAGCCTGAAATTTTTCTCTGTGTGGAACAGCTGCATTGACAAGGTAATGCAGACATTGCCAGCAGACAATGGCAATACAAGGCTTTTGAATGACAGCAATGAAAAACTGTGTTTCAGGATGCTTGTGGGAATGAAGCTGGTCCCTCTGAATATAAAGTAGTCCAGTGTTTGAACTAAAGAACTAGATTCAGACTGGTTCTTTTGACACTGTCTCCCACAACATTACCATTTGGAAATCGAGTTAGTACGAGACAGACAAGCAGCCTGTAAGTGGGCAGAATCTCTCTGGGCCCTCTCTCTCTTGGGAGTTTTTCAAGACTTGGCTAGAAAAAGACATCATTGGCCTGATTTAGTGTTAGCAGCTTCCCACTATGAGCAAGATGTTGAACTACATAACCTGCAGAGGCCCCTTCCCACCATTTCCACCATTCTGTGATTTCTCAATACAGAAGCAGCAGTAGCATCAGAAGTCCCTCCACACTGTCCATTTGACTAAGGCACAACAGAGAAGCAGAGGCCTTAGGCAGGGTTACAAGAGCACCTCTCACTCTTTCCAATGCCCAATTCCAATACAGTACCCTGGATTTTAAATTTACGTAAAATACACAGTATCTGTTAAATGGCCTACAAAATTAGCAGTGAAATTACTCCTGAGGACAAAACAACTCAAGTTGTTCAGTGCACAATGTCAGCAGCAATTTGTGAGAGGCTTCAAACTGGAGCCCCAGGCTTCAGGCATTAGGAGCTAGCAAGATTTCTGCAGCAGAAGGAAGACTCTCATATTCCCCTTCAGATATACAAAGCTGGAATTATTAAATTCCAGCTGTTATGGTTACAACACAGAAAATCCCATTACTTGCTGTTTTCTCAATACCTCAAAAGCATATTGATTCATAAAAGCACATGGGTAAATTGAGGACAGTTCCAGTATGTTCTCAGACCTGTGCCTTAAGACTCCCTTCATGCTCTGTTAAAGTCTTAAGATCTTAATTAAAAGGTGTCTTTCAGGCTTCACAGATGATCTGGGAAAACACATTCTTAAGATACAGTCAAACCAATACTGTAACATTTATTAAATACAATTTCACAAGATTATCATTATATAGCAGAGGAAACAGAAATGCAGAGAAGCTTTCACTAATGGAATTCTGCTACATAAAAAAAACTAAAACCAAAGTAAGATACAAAATACCATTCACAAAAATGATAGCTTGATTTACCAGATGCTCACTAAAGGGATCTGTAGCCCCTTTGATCAGCCACTCAAGTGCTTCTTTACAAAGGAACAAAAGACGGGTTGTGTCTATTTGTATTGTTGACTTGATGTATTTTAAATAAAAAAGCCCAATTTAGTCCAATCAAATGAAGGCAACCAGCTGTAAAAGAACTTTTACAATCAGCAGGCAGACTATATATATGCCAGTAAAACCTAGAATCTACTCTAGAAATGAACTGATTATTTTCTCCCCCCTCCCCATTTTGAGGGCAAGCTTTCTCAGTAGACTCCTAGATTTTAAAAACCAAAATCTCTTACTTGGCTTCAAGTGACTGATACACTACTAAATCTCTCAATAAATTGTTGCAGTGTTTAGCTACCTTCATCCTCTCATCTCCAAGGTCAAGGCAAGTACAATGAATTATATCACATTACAAGACTGTGTTTCAGGATTTTTTCATCCATAATCCTTACCCCAAAGGAAAAAAAAATAAAGCGTAGTGAAATTAATCCAATTCCTTCTACGAGCTCTACTCATGTTCAGGGATTAACTGCAAATATGTGGATGCCTGAAATCTTCTATTCTATTACTATCACATAATTTTCAGTTTGAAAACATTACGAGACATAAGGCTAAAGGGTCTGCTTCTTTTGACCTTATTGACCTGTGTTACAGCAGTGCATGACCTGAAGCTATCAGAGCCAACAGTGTGCGACCTGACAGCAAAATCAAGAAATAATGATAATTACAGATCACTGTTGCCAGTCTAGATATATTTTTAATACTGTATGAAATATAACAATTGAAGGATGGTTCATATTAGGTCATGAAATTAAATGTCTCTTGATAAAAATGTAACATAGCAATAAGTATTATTTGGATTCAGGGAACATCTGTTTTGATCTTACTAATGTGCTAATATTTAACAACAAAAAAAAAAGCAGTGCAGCGTGGTACATGAAAAATATATCCACAGGCCCTGTTCTGCTCTCCTCACTCATCTAAATTCTCCTGTGTGGCAGCTGGTTGTTAATTGCCAGAAGAGGCAAAAGATCGTGTATTAAGGCACATTTTGTAAGCATTATCTAGTATCTGTTTCCCTGCTCTTAAAGCATTACCTATGGTCTTTGGTTCATCCACTCCCAAAATTTCTTCCCAGTGTCATGCTAGATCCCAGTATTACAGCTTTGAATACTCCACCTTCCTGTGGCATCTCTCCCATACTAAACATTTAATAGGCTAGTAACAAAACCAGAATATTTGTCAGAGTTCCTGATACACCTATAAATACGTTTCACCCTGCATTATTTAAATGACATCATCCTATAATAAAATGAACTATATTAAAGACCATTTATGTACTCTTATGTCTAAAAGTTTTTTATGTCCTTCTCATTGCAAATTAACTATATCTGAGCTCTGTTTTAAAACTGTTCCTGCTTCATCGTATATGAGCTCTTCATCCCTAATACTGTGAAGACTCAAGCACAAGCTGATCTAGAAATACACGAAAACGTGTAAGAACATGGTGTTGGAAAGGACAAGATTTAGACCCCTGCAATGAGAAGAAATATTGTCATGTGGTCTTTTTACTAGGCTGATCATATTCCAGACTAAAACTTAACCTTACAGAGCCCGAGGAGGAGTTGGTGATGGTGGTTGGGCTTTTTTTTGTCTCTTCGTATCCCGGTGTTCCACATTTAGGATTAAACTGGACAGACTTGTGGGCAACATCTACACCCACTATTTCATCTCAGAATAGATCCCTTTCTTAAGGCTCATTGCTGGCCAGCTAGTACCTCCATGTCCACCTCCATTATTTTAAAGTAAATCTAGTGCAGAAATTCTTGTTACTAGGCCTTGACCCCAAGTACAAAGACCTGCAGGGTCGTTTTTGTTCCACTTTAGATCATGAGAGGGATGGTATGTTGTGCTTGAAGAGATGCATCCCACAACGTGCAGCTTAAGGACAGAGTAGACAAGATGCCTTTGAGCCACTGTATTTTCTCTTTCCCTTGTCATGAGCTGCTCCCAGAGAGTAAAGTGTTGTGGCTGTAGTAGCTCATCATAAAATGGCATAAGGCATAAAACTGTCCCCAGTGGAACTCAAACAGCTCTGAAATGCTGCCTATTTTACAAGAGAAGTGTGCTTTGCACTTTAATTAAGTCTTGCATACTTCACTATGTAGTCTTCCCTCAGTTCTTACAGCAAGGGCCTCTGGTCTTCATGAGGCTGCAGCTCTTTTCCCAGACATGATATGGCCAGACTGGGGATAAGAATCTCACCCAGCAATTTGTCACCACAGGATTATGCTTCCAACTATAATAAGAGATAAACCACAGAGAGGTGCACTATCAATTAGCAGAGTACGTCATCTAAGTAAGGCAGGCTGCTCCTGTTCTGGCCTAGAAGCAGCAGCAAGCCACGCACAAAACGACACTACCCTTTAAACCATGGCTTTTCTTCCTCATAGCTCATCCCGGAAAGCAGAACTATCACAACATGATGGCCAGTGAGACTGAGAAGGGGGCAGAAGATACACAGATATGGTTAGAAAGCATGTGCACTACTGACAGGAATGAGAGACAATTGGAAGCTGCATTTTTCTCAACATTATGAGCAAGCTACATTATACTGTTATTTTCTATGTGCTTGCCACGTGAGAATTTGGAATCTGTAACCCAGACAACTTAGGGCAGCGTTTTATTCTCAGGACTGGTCCACATTTGAAATTCCAATTCCATGGAAAAAATCTCAAGTTTTACTTTGCTTTTGGTTCCAAATTAGAACTTCTAAAATACACTCCAAAGCAAAAATGTACTGGTGGGAAGGACAAGCCAGAAAAAAAGGGGAAAAGACTGAAACTGTTTGAACCTTAAACTAAACATTTTGATAAAATTAGTTTTCCTTTTGATAATGATTTGGATTTATTTGACATTATTGTAATATGACATGATCTAATACAAGTTCAAACATGTAGACTGTAACTGCATCATTTTAAGAAAAAAAGTTAACTATTTTAATTATAAAAGGAAATACAGTAATTGATGTTTTAAGTAGATATAAGTAATCAACGACAAAGGCAATACTCCCCTGCAATTTAAACGCACTGCTGGAAACAGCTACAGTGCTGTTGTGGATATGGGAGGGAAGGGGAAAAGCATCCCCTCTTCCGTCACATCACACAGTAGATACAACGCATGAACTGTGCTATAAGAAAAGGCTACAGTTCCCTCTGTTCTTCTAGCTATAAAAGCTACCCCACTGTACTGTAAAAATGTAACGAAAAAATCAGACTGTAAAAATCAAATGAAAGGGTCACGTCATGTCAGAAGGCTGGACACCAGGGGCACCCTTTGGAAAGGCTTTTCACAAAGGAGTGTGAGAGCCAGTGTTAGCTGGTCTGCTCTATCACTTTACTTCATTAAAATCCCATTATCCACCACAGGATATGGACGAGATCCTATTCCCGGGTGGAGAACTGAGAGGGAGAGCTTGGAAATAAGGCAAAAGAGAAAGATCTTTTAAAAACAAGAGGATAAGAAGGAGAACTATAGAATATTGAGAAGCTTAAGGGAAAACGTGGCCTTGCAAATCAATGGGTTAGGAAGTTCATGGCAATTGCTGATGAAAATTGTAAATAAACATAAAATGTTTGTGTGTGTGCATTTTGTTTAATACTCATTTGTTTGCTTCTCTCAATTTTGAAACCTTAGGTACGACTGGATCAGAGTTAATGCAATAAATAATAAAGTGTTGCTATTCTTGACCGAACCAAGAATTATTTTCCCTGCTACAAAAGCAAACAGTCCAAAGAATACAGAAACAAGTGTCAGGAGGTCTTCTTGTCTTAAATCACAGTTTTACCAAACAACCTTGTGCGTGATACTTAAACAAGCCTTTCAGATTTTAAGTGCACACAATTACAGCGTAGTAAGCCCTGTTAATCCCTTCGAAAATTTTGCCCATAAGGAATACAAAACAATTACCTTTAACACAAAGTTATTTTGGTATTTCATTACTGTTACCAAAACAGAGAAGTAGAAGAATGGCATTTTTATTTTTCTGGCTGATTTCCTAGTTCATCCCATAAAAGGAAAAAATTAAAGAAAAAAAGTAAAAGAAGGGAAGAATAAATACAGAAATATGGTTCTTACCCTGAAGAGCGGCAGTCTGGTTTATTTCTTTCAGAGCGATCTGTGAGAAAGGAAGCATAATATCAGCACAAAAGTTGGATATTCTTTAGCAATACTAGTGCAGAAGTCTTAAATGAACTGTGACATCTTATGACGAGCAAAACCAAAAGCTGATTCTGTTACAAAACTTTTTCTGCACTGGACTACTCTGCCTGAGACCAAGCAAAACTACTGGAACTTTAACGTTTGTTAAAATTCCTCTACTCAAAACACAGTGTATTTAATGTTTCGTATTAATGCTTTGGAAGCTTCCCCTCCCTTTAGCTAAAATGAATAGGACTTTAGTTTAGGTTAAAAATAAGGGAGAGGGAAGAGGAAAAAAGAGAAACCACAGATTACTCAGCGCAAAAAAATCATTCCATGAATCATGGCTGGCAGAATTCCCTGACAGGATGGGAGAAAAATCAGCAGTTGGTTGCAGAAACATCTGCAAATACACTGAATCCAGTGCAGCCCCATCATTAACTCTTCACCTTCTGGGTGTTCTAGATACGGAATCTTTCTTTGTTTTCAGAAAGGGTTTTGTTTATCCAGTAAGTATTTCAAGTAGCTTATTTGCACTAATGAGATTGACTCACAAACAAAAATCTACACAGTCCAATCATACCAACTCAGATGAACTTCTTTTGCTGAACAATTTATTAGTTGGTAAAGCCATCTTTAGATACATTTCTAAAATGTTTTTGATTTTTGAAAGGTCCAATATGCAAAGAAAGTATAAAATTCTTCTCCTAAGAGTTAAGATTATCACACAAGCATTACAAAATAACCACTGTGTTGTTATTAGAATTCACATATTATCGGTTATATTGTAAGTCCAAAATATCCTTGTATGACTTTTGAACTACCTGAAAGAAGCAACTGAGATTTGTGTTCTTCCAAAATACATATATTCTAAAATTAGAGGGGGTTTTAATAATTTATTACAGGAAGATCCACTATGCAATTAGAAGGATATTCTTACAGCTAAATATAATCTCCACTGACCATGGTAATTTTCCCTCTGATTGCATCTGTGTGTATTTTAAAAAGAAAGCTATTTTTCCTATGTCAGTAAACACTTGTCTATACAGAAGAATAAGTGTCTTACTAAAAAATATTTTCATACTCACAGGTTATATTTTTAACCATAAAGCTCTGCATTTGAAATAAAATTTGTTCTCTTAATACCACACATTTGTTTGTGTATTTTTATCTCATGTACAGAGGAAATATTTTCCTCTCCAAGTTTTATGTGCTCATTTGATTATGTTTTCATTAAAAAGGTAAAAAATTATTGCATGTCAACAGTGCTCAAAGAAGTATCTAATGCTTTCTTCCATCCACAGGTGCTCCTATTGAGCTGTCATAGCCACACAGTGTATAATTTATTGTGTTTCTGACTCACAGCTATCTCCACTTCATCATACCATGTGCTACTCTGTTAGCAAGAAACAGCATGGTACAGCTCAAACCAGAGCTGCAGCAACAGTTGTTCAAATAGAGACAGAAAGGCTCCTTCCACCCTTATCATGTAACCTCCCTACCTGTGAGCACTGAAAAAAATAAGGCAGGACTTCCTACTGAAATCTGCTTGCCATCTGTTGGCTGCTTATTATCAGCGGTTCCTTGTTATGTACGCAGCCATAATCTAACAGTATTCAGGCAAAACCTTCCCACTTCTAAAAAGATTGTGCGAATAACCCAATGAGAAGGAAGAAAAGAAGTCGCAGCACATGTAAACACAGCGCCTGGGAGCTCTCGTCCCTCAGCCCACCTCCAGTCCTCCTCCAGACCCACCTCCAGATCCACCACAGCCCAGCCACCCCACCGCAACCTGCTCATTCGGGAAACCAATGCAATTCCTTTTGTTTTCTTGAAATGTTGAAACAGGAAATACTACCTTTGTTTTTACACATTTCGTTTACTGCTAATCTTAGTGAAAGCACATCATCCACATGTTCACAGGTCTTACTAAAAAGAACAAAGGGAAATTAAATCCCACGAACACACAGTTAGCATTTTAAAGCAGACATAAAGCCTGCACCTGTTTAAGGTTATTGTGAACTTAATCTTTTAAATTTGATTTAGTATCAAGTGTAACAAGAGACTCAGGGTTTAAACTTTCAATTTAGCGTTTAAATTTTACCATTCCAGATGCTGTTTTGGCCTAATGTACGTAATGCCACACACCACACACCTCGAGAATAGGAAAGCTCAGAAGAAACAGGCAAATCTTTTTTTTTTCCTCTCTTTAATATATAGATACACAGACACATATATATATATACACACACATTTAAATACACACACATGCAGATCCCATTCCTGCATTCTGCAGGCAAATCCTCGGCTTGAAAAGTTGGGTCACAAAAGTGCATACCCATACATAGCTGATTCTCTTTTAGTCTATACATGTTACCTCAACAACCAAGGGATCTCTTTGTAATCTTTTCTAACAGAAATAAGCAAGACAACCGCATAGATGCAAAGATCTGAAAATCAAATCCTGCCATACAGATTTTCCTCTATATCAAAGACATAAATTGCTATAAAACATTATGGGACATGCTGTCTTTCTAACACAATACTTTCTAGCGCAATCCTTCAATTCTAAATTCTGGAAGCCAAACCCGCATGTCAGATTAGAGCAAAATATTTGCTGGACTAGCATGCACAATAAACAAACAAGGCAGTCCGCACTCCGGCATGGAAAATTTTACAGCAAAGAATTACACTTCCAGTGACAGATACTACCTTCCAGATGAGACACCAGTGCAATTCTCCCTATCCTAGCATTGCTAAAGTAAAACAATCGCTTACTGTGTATGTAGCTATAGTCAAATAGGCTAGGAATTCCTAAGCAGCTAGTACTCAACAAGCTAGAGAACTGGATTGTTTGATTCTAAGTTTATTTTGGTTAATGAACTGTTCTTGAAAATCAGCATCATCCCCCTCACCCGACAGAGGAGAACAGTGTGTAGTTCGGGCTTTGTGCTAGCATGGCAGATCTGTTCCTTATTTACTGACAACTACCCTAAAGGTGGCGCGGTGCTATCAACTCTTTAATTTTAGTACTGCAGACTTTGCCAGCTAGTTCACATAGGTAGCACGGACTTACACCACAGAGATGGTTCTTCTACAGACAGAAGAACCCGTCCTCTAATCCACAATTTGCATAGCCAGAGACTTGCAGTCTCTCAATCCATAAGAACTGACCTTCCTCCAACCTCCCATAGTGCGGACTTAAAGAGATTTTCTCCACTTCATACTAGCATCTCCTCTTTACAAAACCTTTGCTGCCCTTATACAAATACAGCCAGTGCAGGAGAAATACACTATCCTTGTTCAGCAGCAGGATACAGTGCAAGAAGTCAAGGAGCTGGCAGGTGGAGCAGATGAGGTGGGAAAAGTCAGAGGCTCCTGGCTGAGGTTGGGAAGACCCGTGCCAAGTTTTAAGCACTGTAGAAGAATGAAGGAAACCATCAGAAGACAAAGATCTGCTATTCATACCACAACGACTTGCCAAATCTAGTGTTTATTTACAAAATCGTGCTGTGTATATTTAATCAATAGCATGGACACATTATGCCTTCTTTCAGCATTCAAAGATTGAGCGGCAGACAGAAAATGCCATGTTCCAGTTGCTTTTAGAAAGGGTCAGGTTTCTCTAACTGATGATTCTCTTACCCTTCAAGCATGGGAAAATTATCTTCTTTGTTTGTTTGCTTTTAATATGATAGAACAGTTTTTCTTCTCAAGGAAAACATAAACATAACCATCAGGAGAAAAATAACTGAGTCAATGTTATTTCAGTTGCTCCACAAACTCAGAATAGCTTAAGATTTTGCCAAAATGACCACCAAAGCAGAAAACAATAGCTTTTAAGGCATTCCCTCTTGTCTCTGGAAGACAAGCAAAGAAAAGGAAAAAGGCAACTCACACCAAACAGAGCCATTGTTTTCCTCTGTTTATTTTGCAAACTTCTTCAAAGTATCTTGTTGCTAAGAGTGACTTCAACTGAAAAGCTGCTCTCACTAGAAAAAAATGTAAGTATAAACATGAAATGCTGTTGAAAAATGAGTGGAAAGTTAACACACATTCTGCCGCTTCGAACTTGCAAAGCTACTGGGGAACATCCAATGCAACTACCTCCCAAGATAGGTAACTTCCTACTCTTAACCCCATCCCACAGCTTGATCTCTTTTAAAAGGTGAATTGCCTGAAGAGAACAAATGGGGGGATACAACATTTACATTTCTGGGAAATACTTAGTTATCGGTCTTGAATTGAGCAGCCACCAGAGGGGGCAGGACATCGTAACACTCTTCAGGAAGACATGTAGTTAGAGCAGCCAGCTGTCTCCATCTCTGTTGGTTTTAGCCCCTGATGGCACAGCAGTGGTTTCGTAATGAAAAGTAGCATGAGATGCTTATAAAAAAAACCCTCTGTAACAATGGCAAACCTCTAGATAAACCAAGCAATGGGAACAGTGGGCTCTTAAGCACTGCTGGCAACACCAACATACAAAATATACAGAGAAGTCATATTGTCAGAATAGGCAATCGTTGAAGAAGTCTATACAACCTGCCCTAATCTGAATGCATTAATCCCCAGTGAGCATCCTAAACGAGCAGAAGCTTCCAGGCCTTAACAAACCTAGATGCTAAGATCGATGAAGCAACTTTACAAGGCATCATGTAGAAATGCGATGGCTCCTACCATTATTTTAGTAACATTTACCTTGACTAACCAGCTGATCATAGCTAAATGGTGCAACAGCGCCCATTAGCCAACCGCATTAGACCAAGTGGCCCAATTTCCATTTCAAATTGCCAATGTAGATGAGGCCCTCACTCAAACTAAACTGCACATCTTCTGGGAGAAAGATCTGCATTTGTGCACGATGTTCAGTACTAGTTGCTTTATTTGCACTGAGATAAGCAATAGCTGCCATTGATATTGCAATCTTTTGGTCTTCCATTCTGTTAAGGCACACTGGGGCTTACTGCAACTCTCCCTTCTTTTTAGCATTTCTCTCAGGTAGGGAGTCAGAACACCACAAATGAATTCCACTGTATAGAATCCACTATAAATTTCACTCAATTTTCTTAGGAACTGCTCTACAACAAAACCCACAAAACTGAACATTTATTTATGTATTTTAGTATCGTAACGGCAGAGTCCCTTATCAGTTGTTTAAAAGGCAGAAGGCTCAGGGAGAGATTAATGAGAGGCTTGGAAGAAACTTTTTTCATTTAGTTTATGTACGACTTTCCCTTTACTCCAAAAGGCCACAAAACTAGGACACACTCAGAGTTTATAACTGTAAAGGCAGACAGCTTTTATATTTGCTTTAAATTCTACAGTAAGCTGCTGAATTCCAGAGTAGTACATTGCAGGGGAAAAAAAGATACATTATAACCCCCTCAAATGAAATGACACTAGTCTGTCAGTTTTAATACTAAACAGTAACCCAGTCTTGTAAACACAAAGCATTCGCACAGTTTTTTATACTTCGAGAAATGCATTTTTCTCCACTCTTAAGCATG
>VYZM01012262.1:142477-156236 GCA_013398915.1 Dromas ardeola
GGGGGTGGGGGTGGGAAATCCCAACACATATCAAAAAACACACTGAGCCTCTGTGGTTGAGTATTTAACCTTGAAACCTACTGACCACCGTAAAGCCTGCAATTATCCAAAGACCATATTCTTTAACTTGCTAAAGAGATTAACAATAAACTACAGTCACCTTTAAAGCCTTTTGTGCACTTGTACAATATATGAGTGGAAAAAATAAATTACTGGACAACAGAAGCCACATTTGCCAGTGCTACATTTGCTGCTGATGTGCTTTTGTGACTGAATTTCTACCCCCTCATTCTTGCAGGAGTAACAAAGGAGCAAGAACGAGGGGGTATGAATTCAGAGTCACAAAAACAAATCAGCAGCAAAGCTAGCAAAAGTGTGCGTGCATCCGTGTGAACATAAGCACCAGCGTGAGTGGGGCTGATGCAAAAACAAGAGAGGAAACAGACCGTGTAGGCTCTCACTGCTTCTCAAAAAGGTCCATGTTGTAAGAACCTAGACCAAACTCAGCCCCAGGAACCGGTCTTGTTCTCAGGCTGTGAATGATAAACAAAGTATATAAGCAATCAAATACACGCAGCATATGCATATGTTACCACACTTGCACCTTCCACCACACCATCTTCTTTAAGAAGGAAATTTAGAACACATTTGTTTCTAAAGCTCTTTTTTTCCAAGAAATGAGCAACTCCTGAAAGCACAAATCCCCACATCTTCATACAAGACATCCCTGCTGATCAGTGCAACGTCATTCTTAGATTATGAACTTCAGGTACAGGCAGACATAGATATCTGCACATCACCACAAATCACAGTGGGAGGTATTAAAGATGTGCCCTACTACTTTTTTTTTTTAATATACTTTCATGAGGAAAATACCAATTGACTCAACTTTTCGATAGACAAAAGATCTGCCTTCCTTTCTAGGCATTTCAGAAATGTTAGCTCTACCTTTTTGAAAACCGCTTCTCTGATGTTGCTAGCATTGCCCATAAAAGGAAATTATCTTTCAAGAGCATCCTTCTATTTCTTCCTTCCCAAATCAGAGGTTGATCATGCCTGTAGAGGCTCTGCATATTCCTCAACTAGACAACAGAGCTCAGAATCTTACAGTACGGTACGCATGCCTGCCATAGGATGCTGATACACAACATGCAATAGATGCAATACAGTTAGACATGCATAATAAACTGCTGGTTCCTACATTGTATTATCAGAGCATCTTATAAACATCCATACACCATATTCAAGATCCAAACGTATTCAATTATTTTTCTCCTCAGGGGTTTGCCCTGCTTGTGGACCAGCACATTCGACACCAAAAGAGCCTCCAGCTTTGAACACCTGTGTGTAGGTACACTTACCTGTCACAACGTGCCCCTTACCACACTAATTTAGGGCACACTCCATGCCCAGAGACCTAAAAAATGCACAGAGAAATAGTGCTTTGAGTGACTGAGCCAAAAGTGATAAAAGTCTTTCTGAAAATAATATAAAAATAACCATTTTCTTTAAGTCTTCTACAGGGCATTTGGCTTGTTTGTTTTGGATTTTTTCCTGTTAAATGACAGTTTCCTAAACTTGTGCATTCCCGGCAACAGGCAGGGTAATTTGTGGCTATGATTGCAGGGGATATCACTTGCAACATTTAAGCAATCTCCTTTGACCTACACAGTACAAAACCATGTGTTGTAGAAATGGCCTTTGTTGTACACATTTCAGATAATCATTTACAATTTTTGAGAAATCACATGCTACCTTATTACTTTCGAAAGATAGAATGTCCATCTACTATGCTATATAGTAAGAATATTTATTGTTGGATGTAAAACACTTAGCAAATTTCACCTTTCCCACTTTCCCTGCCAACCCAACAACCCTGTTCCATTGGGCAATTAAAAGTTTTCTGAATTTGCTTACACAAAACAATATGTTTTGATTGTTGAGATAGCAAACCTCAACAACAACTGTCTCCAATGTAATCTTATGCATTATGCACTTGGAAATTAAGTTTTATTTAATGTGGGTGAGACGTGGATTCACAATAAAATGCTGAATATCGGTATCAGCAGAAGATAGTCCCACTTCTGTATCACAGGAAACTAATTCAGCTTTAAAACAAACAAACAAAAACAATCCTTTCTTGATTATTTCATCCTGTGAAGCCACTGACAGCAATAGAAATAGCACCTTCCAAATTAGGAATTAGACATTATGGTGAGTGCAAGTAAGTGCATAGGTCTGCACTTTGGGAGGAATTTGGAAACCAAGGGGATGAAATGACACAGAGAGAAAGAAAATTACTTATTAAAATAAAGACTGTAACACACTCAACCACAAAATAACAACCTCTATAAAAACAGAAGAAATGTACCAGGCAAATAACAATATTTATTTCTCTTAAGATACCACTGAAATACTCAATAGCTTGTTCTTGGAATATTTTGTGGTCCCTTGTCACTATTTATGAAGAAAGAAGCCCCAAATTGTTTACCCAGTCCACATAAAGACACCTAACAAGAGAACATTCTTGAACCTCAATGATTTTGTTGCAAGTACTGATTTTCTATAGAAGTACGTTTGAAATTAGCCTATTAACAAAATATTTTCCTCCAGTGACACTGGTAATTCTGCCCAACAGCCACACAGAAACACAAAATTCTGGGAAATTGAACGTAACAATTGCTTCTCACATGCATTGGATTTTTCTTAAGTACCACAAAATGGATTATTCCCCAAAACGTCTCTTGCACTTTATCATAAAACAAAGATTACAAGATCTAGAAGCATCATAAAAGGGATTAATTTAATGGTGTAAAAAATCGATTTTTTTATTAATGTTGGTATATACTAATACGTTGTTGCAACCTGAGACAACCCTCATCCATTAGCATTGAGCACATGCTTAAAAGTTGTGCAACCCTAAGCTCATATTCCACAGAACAGGAAGATCAGCACTTGTCTGTTCTTGAAACGTGTCATATTTTAATGCATATTATTTGATAACATAGACATCAGCATCCAGAAATCATTTTTTAAGATGTGAGTCACCTGGCATTCTGAAGACATTTTACTGAGGTGAGATGAGTTTATCCACATCCACTGCAAAGTAAGTGTTAAACTTATGCCTAATGCCTTAAAAGTACCTCAGACTCCTTCGTTACTGGTGTAGTATGTGTGCACGTAAGTCTGCACATGTGCCCTTTGGTCCTTGGGGACCATCCTGATGAGAAGTCACTATGTACAGCTCAATTCCTTGCACTGTGATTTCATCTCATGCAGAAGACACATCTGTGCAGTAAATCATATCACTCTGTAGCCACATCTTTTGCATCAGCCTGGTCCATGGGAAAATGAAGATGTGCAGACTCAACTGACCAACACTAAATTAGGGTCTTACTACAACTTGACATAGGAAGTTGAAAGGGGAGCCCGGTTCAAACAGTGGGAGAGCGTCATAAGTCCTGGCTAATTGCGAAGAGCCCCAGAGATCAACTGAGGAAGCCCACAGGTCCTCAGTGACCATGACAAGGACAGAAAGATGCAGTCACTGGACACCAGTGCCATTACCTTCTTAACACAGGTCCACTTGCCTAACCAGTGGGGAGCATTCATATATTCTCCCAAGCTCCAAAAGAGAAGAAAATAACAACGTTTTATAAAAAGGGAAGACAGGAGGAAAAAAGAGGGGGACAACAAGGAAACAGCAAGTTGCAAAATAGAAACACCACCTGCTGTAATGAAAAATAGACAGGCAACACTTCCAGAGCACAGCGCTTTTATACCACTTTGTAAGAACTTCAAGCATGCTCAGCAAAAAAAGAGTATGGTTCACAACACACAGCTTGGTGTATTATTTTTTTATTAAAAATTGAAAACATGGTTGAATTCAACACAATTTACAAAACATATACAAATCATAATAAAAATACAGTGTCTCCGTGTACAAAATGAAAGCTGGAAGTCACAATTCTAAGAAATGTGTTATAAACAACCACTCATACTAGATGCATACACCTCTCATTCGTCACATGTGGCCCCTGTACTTTAGGCAAGAGCTGAGTGCACCTACCTTTGGGCTTCTGAGAAATGACAGTATTTCACACAGCTTTCTCATCTGTTCTTCCAATCATTTAGCAATTGTACTTCTCCTTACAGCCTCTCAAAAATACACAATAGAAAAAAGCAGCTATTATAAGAGTAATTTTTTAGCTGCTTCCAGCCTTGACATCAGGTTAGTGCATCTTGTCGTCAGCCTTCTAAATACAAATTCCACCCTTTCTGTTGCTACTCGTGGTAACACAGAGCAGTTTCCCTACTGTCCAATGAGTGGCTTCAGAAACCATACAGCAGCTTTAAATGAACAAGCAAAAGGATGGCAGAGCCATAAGCATATAGAAATCCTCAAAACAAAGGATGCTGTGTTTACTGCAGATAAACCCACGGTTCCTGGGCACTCTGGTAATGCTGGCAGAGACTGTTCCAATTCTTCGGTACCTTGGAGAAATACCTCTCCTCCCACACGCTCCCAGACCTCTCCTCTTCCCACTCCTGTGCACATACCAAAAAGACCTACATTTCCTGTCAGAGGCATCCAGCCTCTGTAAATACACTAATAAGTACCTCTACATTGCTACGGTGCCAAGAGTGAAATACCATAATGACACACCTCAATTAAATACTTCTTGATAATGGATCCACCAACATCAAGCTAGTGGCCAGCAACTGGGGGAGTGAAGCATGCCTAATGTCACAGCAGCAGCTGCCATGCATTTCCCAGAGGTGATATTGGTGACCTACAGCAAGCTTTGCACATCAGCACGGAAAAACAGATTTTTTGTCGTCATGAAGTTACGCCCACGAAGGCGGGATACATGAGGTCTGCAGCATCACCCCATCTCATCATTTAGTGATACCTGTCCCATGCTGGTAGTGACACTCTTCCAAGCAATGTCTTGACCTGCTTAAACAACAGACGTGGTAGACTACAGCAGGTGTCCCACCCTCAGGAACTCCGTTCTCAAGTGAACTTCATCATTCCAGTCTGGAGATCACTGGGTGTTTCGCCAGACACACTTGCAAAGGTTGACAAGCTTATGACAAGTGACAACGCTTACACCATCTGATAAACTGTGGCACCTGACAATGCCATTTTCAAAGTACTAGGTAGAAGGAGATAGATTTTTTCCACAACTTTTACTTTGATCCCAAGTCCCCCATTTCTATTAGTTTCTGCACCCTAGATTTACAGTGCAGACAGTTACAAAATGAACACAGCAAACTGACGGAGCAATTTATTATGAGAAAGTTATCAAAATGCTGAGCTTGTTTCCAGGCATTTATGTCCCATCGCTCCAACAGGATGAGCCAACAGTATTTTAATAATGAATAACATCACAGCACACTGTTCACTCAAAAAGTCTTGTAAATGATTTAGAACAGATGTGTACAACCTGAATCGATTTTCATGTGCAGATCTGTGATATTGAGTGCTCAGGTTTTAATGCAAGACGGAGTGCATGATGAATACAAATTTATCACTTTAAGAAAACTATTTATATTAATTTTAGCTTATCCCTTATAAATAGAAGCAAAATGTTATAGCTGAAGAAAAAAATCAAATGGTTTTCTTTATGCATACAATATTCTGTCTAGAAGGAGAATGGATCAGAAACCCCTTTGTAGGAAACACAGTGCTTGAAAATTTACCTAAGTTTTTAAGAGTGTAAATCGCCATGCTCAAAACCATATTAAAAAAAGCAAAATATAGATAAATAATTTATCATCACAATTCAAGAACTAGTGAATGCCCAGTAAAAATACCAACCAGCATGTAAAAGGTAGTAACTGATTTTATATAATGAATAATTGTTTTCCTTACTACCACGTAAGATTTGAAGATCAAAAGAGTGAGTGGATTCAAAAAAGGAATTGAATTCGTGAAAGATAAGTCCATTGGCAAGAATTTAGCAGGGCCTTTCATACGCAGCCTCCCAGAAGTTGCTAAGACATTGACTGCAGAGGGGAAGGAATCTCTCTTGGAAGTAAAAATTGAATCCTAGGACATGTTTCTTGCATACCTTCCTGCAGACATTTGTAGGCAATTGTAAGAAACGGGTTACCTGAGATGATGAACCTTTTGTCTGATCCAGTGTGACGTTCCTAAGGACATGAAAATTGTAAAATTCTTTTCCATATTTTTATCAGTTTGCACACTGGGACACATATGAGCTACTGTAATGGCTCTGAAAGACTAAGGTAGTTATAGGAGTAACAATGTCTGTCAATCATTTGAAATCTTCTGCATGTTGTGATCCAATCACATTTTCTCCAAAAGCCTGAACAAGCTGACTGAGGTGGTGACCCACACACAAAATAAATACAACAACCTCTTAGAAAGCTTAGGGGGAAAAAAAGGCAGTAGGAAAGAAAATTTACAGTAAGATCTGTTGCATTCAGCTTCTCCTACAGTGTGATCTTTTCCAGACTTGCTTTCACCCAGCCCTTCAAGCCGGACCCAAATACAGATACATACAGCCATAGAAAGCAGCTATAGATTTGTTTTGTAACATATGCAAGACTTCATAAACCAATTAAGTTCATCTTTGAAGCATCTTATTTAGAATTACATTAAATCTTGTAAGAAGATCCTAAATTCTCTAGTCAGAATGTCAAATTGATGTTTTTAGAATAACACATGCAATCCATACAAATCTCTGCTGATTTACAACACCAGCTGAAGCAGTTAGCGTAACGCAGCACTACATCAGATGGTCAATTTAAAAATATCAATATCCATAAAATCCTGTGTCTTTCAAAATTCACACAATGTTGAGGGGGAAAAGGAATTTTCCCGCTATGTGCCGTCAAACACTAAATCTAAGCTTTCCTGCAAAACTTATTTTTGTCCTTCACTGAAGGGAAGGATGCTTGCCAAGCATAAACCACAAATAAACAGATGATATATTGTCTTCCCAAGTCTGCCACTGGAATGCTTCAGTAACTTTGGTGCATGCTGTTTTTCAAGAGGAGAGTAAAAATCCTGGCCAGCAACAAAGCCAGTGCTTCCACTCCATTTTTGTACACTTCGAGAATCTGAATAAATAAGGCAGGACTGCTCAATGAGAGGGTTGCAGGGGCCAAACTCCTGTAGTCCGGCAAAGAGAAGGCAAAGGAGCTATGTAACAGCAGCACGCTGCTACTTGAAGGGTAGCAACAAAGATCCCAAATGTAAACTCTTCCTGGTCTTAGAGGACATATTACAAGGGGCAATGGTCACAACTGTGGCTTGGGAGGTTCAGGTTGAATGTGAGGAAAAATTCTTTCACTAGGAGGTAGTGTAGCTCTGGAGCAGGTTACACACAGAGGCTGCAAATCCCTCTCTTTTGGGAGACTTTTCAAGACACAGCTAGACAAAGCCTTGGCTGGATGAATCCAGCCTTGGCAACAGTCCTGCTTCAAGCAGGAGGCTGGACTAGGTGACCCCAGAGCTCCCTTCCAGCCAACACTTCATGGTCACAAACACAAAATCATCAAAGCAAAGAAACTAAACCATGCTAAATGTAAGGTGCTGTATTTAACTATAGATAATAAGCATCAATAGGAAAAGTTAATGTCAAATGGCTTTAAGTGCTATCAAAAGAAAATTTCTTTTCATACTGCCCATATTGTATGAGATACTTATTGAAACAACACATGCAGAACTACATCAACTTTTAACGGAGAGCGTCAGCACTGCTTCTCTGTTGTTTCCAGATTTTAATTCAAGGCTGTATTGTCAAAAGTAAATACTGACAAATTTATTTACAAATATTACAGTTTTTTTCATCCATAAACAACAACCACTATGGTAAAAGCTTCCTGCAATGAGGTTATGACTTATTCTGCCCTTTGCTGTCTGTCCCCATCCTTTATGCAACAGCCCTGATTTATCATTTGTTATCTCCACAGGAAAGCATGGTCTTTGGGCAATCATAACTCAATGGGTTATTATCTGGCTACAAACTCAATGCTCCTTACGCATGATACATTTTCGTGCCTTGCTTTGACTATAACCTAAGTGAAGAAGGTCAATTTCATCATGCAATAATAATAATACTTATTATTTGTCCTTCCACAGTTTCCTTGGCTAGGGAAATCACCCTGTTGACTGTAAGAAGTTACTCAGTTATTTTCTTTAGAGCAGCCTTCATTTTTAGAAGGGTTATTTCTTCAGAAGACACAACATTCTGTGGTTCAGTCTACGCTCTTGGCCAAGTAACTGCAAGCAGTTTTTCTTCTTGCCACTGACAGTACACTTGAATTTCAAGATATGTTGGTGAATTTCCATGTATAGGCTACATTATTTAACTTCCGCAAAAGCTTTAATTAGTATCTTATATTTACCTGAAGCAAGCTACATTCAAAAACTATGAAATTTAACAGAAATGCGTGCAGTAACTTCAACAGGCTATGGAAAAGGCCTAAATCAGGTAATCTTTTTAAGGCATACATGATATAACATATTAGCACCAATTAGAGATTATTACAGAAGAATTACGTTATTTGTGCTCTTTGAATTTTAAGTGTTTTACTGTGGTGGTGCCTAAAGCAATTATTAAAACTGAAGCCCTTGAGCCTGCATTGGGACTACAAAAATATAACAGACTGAATCCCAGGAGAGAGGGAAGAGATGCACAGCTGGCAATCAACTTGAACTTCATTCTTGAACTTGTGAGCCAACTGATTAAATAAATAAATAAAACAAATATTCGCTCTCACCCGCTCCAACTCTCCTCTCAGCCCTCTTTTTAAGGGCTTCTTGTGTACACGTGGACAGACCAGCAGATCATAGGTACCCTTATGCATTTATTCAAGACAGTGGATCTGCTCTATCGGAATTTTTTTTTTCCTTCTCTGAATAAGAGACGATAAAGGGTTACTCTTGCTATGGACAAGAAGAAAAATTTCCAGATTAGCACTGAAGGACACAGACATGCAGGCAAAGAAGTTTCCCACTGAACAATGCTGACTTCTGTTCTGCAAGATGCAGATCTTTCTGCTTCTTCTAAGATGTAAGAAGTGGCAGCAAAATGTAAGATTTAGTTAAGATTTTAAGAACACAGCAACTAACTATTAGAGCCACCTTTTTCCTAATCATGCTTTCTCTCTTTGGTCACTGGCACCCCCTTGGGAAGTACTAAGGTCAAGCTGTTCATGTTACCATCCAGTGAACCCTAAAGGACATCATCACTTAATCAGTCTCAGACTTAAGACTTTCACTAAGAAATTCAGAACATCTTATTCTTTACTTCTTAAGGCCGAACACATATTTTGCATTAACCTGGGAATGACTGAGCATTCTTGTATCAAATTCCTCATTTATCCATGATGCCTGCAATTTAGTGTTCACTGAATTTCATCAGACACACAACACAAATGGACCCCCATAACCTCTCAGCATGTTGAGCAGTGAAATATTCAACCTTAATTTGTTACATTGGACACAGCTCATTGTTCTCAGCTTCCAAAACAAGTCAGCGCCAGTTTGATGTGGGAGTTGTGGGAGTGTAAAGAATTGATCCAACTCTGAACTAGATCTTGTTTTGGCAAGAAAAACACCAAAGCACTCAAATCAACCAACCAAAAATAGATTATTTCACCCGTAATCTAAAATTGCCCACTAGTGTTGAAAAACTTTCAGAAAACATCTGAAATACTACGGAGAAACAGAAAGCCGAGGGGAGGGATGGAGGGGGACAGACACACAAACAAAAAAAACCACAGAGATGTTTCAGTCAGCATAGCAAAACTCGTGTGCAAAATTTACAGCCGCTGTGTGGGAACAAACCACAGACAAGCATTTGTGATAAGTAAAACAGAGCAATATTAAATTAAGTCAAAGCCTTTCCTTGTATTATTGACCATCTGTACTTTTAACCACACATTAAAGTACAAATCACAATAGCTCTTCATTATGAACTCAAATAAATTTCATTATTGACTTCTATATTTGGCAATTTTATTTCATTCTTAAGTAAGGAAACATCTGCCACATCCATAATGGGCCGTTATTTCCCAAGGAACACTGACCAGAATTCAAAGTGAAATAATATAGACACTGAATATGTTAAAAATTTCTTGTGCACTTTAGATAACATCAGAATACAGAGATTATCCCTCAGCCCTAATGTGGTGGTAAGGACACATAATTAACCAATGCAGTTCATAACTAAGATTTATTATATTCACTATAAACTTTCCTGCAAGTCCACTTATTTTAGTCAATAGTCACAGAATAAAAAGCTAGTCAAAATAGGAAAGGTTAAGGTCCAAAGTTAGACTGCAGAGAACCTGTAAGTCTGTGGGGAAATAGGATTTTAATTTGTTTTTTTGTTGTTGTTAGGTGTTTTTTTTCCCCACTTTGTGAAAAACAAACTAAGTAAAAATACTAACATTCTAAACCAAAAAAAATCCAGTAAAAAAACAGCATTCTCTATTACTTCCCAGAGCAATAATGTATGCGACAGAAATACACAACAAGGGGGGTAGAAATCAATCACGTTATTTTACTTATTTATACTGCAGTAGAATAACCTAAAGGTTCCCAGCAAGACTGGCTTCCTTCCGCACAGCAGGTGACCAAGTGATTCAGTTTAACGAACCTATGCAGCTACTTTTATTCTTCTCAATTTTTAAAGAATGCATCCTAGTTCTCCTCCTTATCACTTAAAAAAACTACACATATAAAAAAAATTATCAAAAAATCAGCATTTTCTCAAAGGGATAATAATTTCATTAGAAAAGTCTCAAATTGCTCTACTTAATATCTTCTTGCAGGTTTTCTGGAACATGCTAATTAAAAAGCTTTCTTAAATTCAGAAAAAACAATTCCATCGTCATTATATGCAGTGGGGCAAAAACAGGCAGACAGGTCATCTGAGCTATCTATGACTACTCCACGGACAAGGATGGTTCTGCTCATCTCATCTTCTCATGTCTCCAAGTTTTCATTCCCTGCTTTAATACCAGCTCTGACACTTGCCTAGTGCTTAAGCAAGCCTCTTCAGCTCATTAAACCAGCAAAAAAGCCCCCAACCCAACCCAGCAAAAAACCCCAACGAAACCAACAAGCCCCAACCAACCAAATAAAAAATAGCACACGAGTAGATCTCTAGTTTCACATGAGCCTAAGCCAAACTAACTCCTGGCTGGCATAGTCTCTTACCTCCCTCCGGCTGCATGTTCCTACTCTTTCCCTTGTGCCAGCTTCAGCATTCACCAGAACCTGTACAGAACAATTCCAGCGAGCTGAATCAGCAGGCTCTCCACTGACGAGAGCAAGAAAAAATAGCTCTCTGCTCGGCCAACGCACCAGAACAGGTTGGTGCAGGTTCTAGCAAGCGAAAGAGCTCCAAGAGAGGCCTCAGCAGCCACCAGGTAGATCAGCCCAAGCTGCCACCAAACCACAACTTCAGTGACTCCACTCACCAACAGGTCGGACAAGCAGCAGAGCTGACACGCAAGGGAGAGCAGAAGTGCACATCCACGGAAGAGATCACACCTCTAGCAGCAGAAAGCTGTTAGATATGTTTAGCTGGCTTCATCCTACAGTATCTGGCATAGCACAACTGTGACTAGCTTCAAGGGAAAACACTGCTGCTTCGTTCCACGGTCTCCTGTGTTCTGGGCCTCCAATAAAACAGTGCTAATTACATGCCTGAGTGTTTTAACAAGTCAGAAGCATTTCTGAACTTTCACCTTTCAACTGCCACTTTGCATACATGCATTATATGTGCAGGGCAAAGGTGAGCAACTGCCCTTATACACTTTCATGCATAAGCTGAACATACCAGAAATTTAAGTCGTTCGCATTCACAATTAGTTAGCAGACTGAAATGCTTAAATTGACAGTCTGCTAAGATGCAACTACAACATTTCTTAAACCCTGCAAAAATACCCAACAGGCTTATTTAACACCTATTTACATTACCATTTTGGCAGTGTAACTGCATATTACATGCAAGAAACCGCCCACTTAATTTCAATAGGTTTGTAAATAAAGGTATCAGAGAATTGTCAAGTAAGGGAAGAACAGCAAACTCATCCACCTCGGGTGATATTCTTCAGGGATGCCTTAAGAATGCTCCACTGGGAGTCTTTGTGCCGTTTTCCACTGTAGAGTCTTGCATACAGACGGAAAGAAGGCGAGACAACTAAAGCAGAATGCTATTCATTCACACATACTTTACACTAGTAAGGTAAACAGTGCCGGGCCCATTTCAAAGGGAGGTTGTCAGGACAAAATAATAATAAAAATAAAAAAGGATGCAGGCTCTTTATTACTGATTGGTAGCATTGTGCCAAAGACAAACTCTGGGAACAAGCTTTGTTCCACAAGAAGGCGGCAAAGATTATATACATATAAGAACTGTAGAACCAATTATGTTTTCCGCTAATAAAAATCTCCAAAAGAATCACCTTTAAAAATCAGGCATCACAACTAGCAGTGTGAACATTTAGCTATTAAGGAAACCATACAGGAACCAGCATTTTTTTTTTTTTTTTTTTCACCCTACCCTATACAAGGCGAAGCCCTGCACGCATGCCAAGCCACAATGGTTTCAATAGGCTCCTGCTAATCCTGCACCTGCCCAGATATGCAGTGACACAACTAGGGTCACTGGAAGCCACAGGGCCTGCTTGTTACAAGTTTTCCCGCAAATTGCTGTATTTTTGTCATCTACAAGGGGACACTCAATTTCTCGTTGCTCAAATGGATGCAAAACCACATGAATTGTAGAAATTACTATACCGTTAAGGTTGTATCATAATTATTAAAAATCAGAATATTTGGAATTCAACTTTAAATGTGCAGTGTGGCTAAGATTTTCCCTGGAAACAGACCTTAGGAAAACAACTCATTCTGGAGGGGATTTTACATCGAGAGAAAAAGAAATGCTGCATTCACACCTCAGTGATTACAGAAAGGTGATAAATGCATTGCCCCTCAGTTAACAATGACGTCTGAATTAAATCCTTTCAGTTGCTGCCAGGATCCGCTGGATTTCACCATTTCAAATAAAAGCTTGTTGCGACCTCCAAGTCTCTCTATAAAGACGTATCAATCCACATGCTACCAAGCCCCTGTCTCCATGCCTCCTCATATACACCGATTCTTGCCTCCTTTTTGCCAAGGCCTGCTGTCCATACCTCCATAGAAATGGTTACACATGGACAACCTTGATATCTAGATGTTCCTCCACCTAGGTATTTTCAAGAAAAATCGGTATTTTATTTCCCGATATGGCACCTTAAGTGTCTGGCTGTGTCTCTGGTGGACAGTGCGTGCCCATGCTGGCACTAGCCCGGAGAAGGTGCTGGCCGTGGGGCTGAGCCCCGGGGAGGAGAGCCCGCGGGGGGGACCACGCTTGCGGCTCACGCCGGCCCTTGGCTCGGGTGATGCACCGGCGCTGACCTGCCCCCACCTCGGGTGAAGCCGGCCGGGAGGGCACACATCGGGGCGGCACCGCCAACGCCGCCCGGCCCCTGACAAGGGATTCAGGCCGGCGGACCGGGCCAGGGCTAGCCCAAAGCAAGCGACGCCACGGCCCGCCGCGCCCCCGCCCCTCACCTGCCGCCGAGCTCAGGGCGACCCTCCGGTGCCTCCTCCCGAGCTCCCGCAGCTCCTCCTCGTCCTCCTCCAGCCTCCAGCCTTCAGCCATCGGCGGCGGGCGGGCGGCTGAACGCATTCAAGAAGCGGGGGCTGCCATGTCCGCCCGCG
>VYZM01012262.1:156357-184228 GCA_013398915.1 Dromas ardeola
TTTCCTGCCCATCCGCGGCTCTCCGGCGTCAGCAGGAAACACGGCTGGCGGCGGGCACCGGGACAAAAGGGGGCGGAGGAGGCGGCGGCGGGGGGAGGTACCTGGCGGTCGCCGCGGGGCAGCGTTCCGCCGCGGCGGGCACCTCGCCGTGCCCGGGGGGCACCGGCGGTACCCAGCAAGGGGCGTGCGAGCCTCCGGTGCTAAGGGGGAGAAGGGGCTTGCGGCGAGGGGGTGCGAGGTCTTCCTCGCCTCAGGACGAGGGTAAGGGGGCGCAAAGGGCAGTTATCGCGAGCGGGAAGGGAAGCCGGTTGCCCCCGGAGCATCGGGGTGGCCCATAGGCTTAGGGCTGAGGCAGGCAGGCGTTCCAAGGGCGGCCGGCTGTAATTGGCGGCCAGAAGGATGTATTTCTTGGCGTGGGGTTCGTTTGGGTGGTTTAAACCACTTGAGGAGAAGTGAACTTACAGCCGGACTTGAAACTGGTGAGATACGCGCTTCCAACGCAGAAGCAATATGAAGTATCTGGCCACGTTTCAGGTTGGACACTTAGAAGTCAGGTGTAGTTTTAGCTTTAGTTATTATTTTTTTTCCTAAGCCTCAGTTGCCCATATCTAAAATGGAAATTATATTGTTTCTTCATGTCATATGGTTACTGTAAAACCAATCCATAAACGTTTTTACAGATGACTCCGTATCAGGCACCATTTTAAGAACGCATATAAGGAAGTTAAATTCAGCTTCAGAGCAGGTGGATAAGGGGCAGTAAATAAATAAATAATGTGACCACAAATTAGACCAGGAATTTACTACAAAACATTGAGTAATCCTAATGTTGAGCAATATCTGCACTGACTCACTAAGCACCATCTACTCTGTAGACTGAATACAGAAGATTGTGCAGGTTGAAAAAATGTACGTGATCACAAAACTGAAAAACATATAGGATAATGAGTGAATACAAATGATTGTCTATGCAGTTTTTAGTGTTTCAGTGCTTGACTTTACAATCATTGTTCCTTAACAGAGGTTTTTTCACTGGAACGTTTAGCGCTCAAGGGGTATAATAGTTATACTTTAGAAGGACATAAGGTTTTATACTATAAGAGGATATAAGGCCAGGCATAAAACTAGGTATACAGCAGGACTATATAACAGACAAATCAAACCTTCCACTACAGGTATGTGTTCTCAAAAGCCCTATGCTCTGGATGACCTCTGCATGGCTGGAATACATGGTAAGTCAAAGGATCTCACCTCACAAATTTCAAGGCAAGACCAGTGTGCCTTGTACAGGATGACCAATTGGTTATGAAGTTCCTCAGTGGTGCATTGTCAACACAGGTATGCTATAGGGCTGTGCCACCAAGCCTCACCTGCAAGGAAAAACACACAAAAGGAAGTTCCAATGCAGAAAGTATGGGGAAGAACGGCAAAAGAGAGGGAGGTCGCTGCTATGTGCATGTGCGAGAGACATGCACAAAAGAGAATCTCCCATGTAAAAAAAAACAGTACAAGTTTTTTGTATTCTGGTTCTTCGCTGTGGAGCCAAAATGCAGTACCTATATTCAGCCGCTGAACTCCACTAACCCCAACGAGTGACAAGGACCATCCATTTTCCACCTCCTGAGTACCTCCTTTTTATACTGTGTGTTTCACTGCTGCTGGGAGGGGAAGGAAAGGAAGCTTGCTATCATGTAAAATTACTGAGGAAGGAAAACCCAGAAATGTACCATAGAACATAATACAAATTCAAAGAGCCCAGAAAACTGAATTAAACCACCTTTTGTTGCTGTTGATGAAATTAACGCAGAGGATCCCAAGCATATAAAACTGAAAAATACATTTGAAGAGATCTTAGGCCTAAGAAAAACATGCTGAAGGGAGTAGTTCCAGCTATGACTAAGAAAACATTCCTTAAAATCTCAAATATAGAGTATGGAAAGATCATGCGTATTTAATGTTGACGATCATGAAGAGTTGCTTAGAGTTCACAAGGAAAGTCCTACTTAAAAATGAAAGCGCAATACCTAAATTATATAAAGTGACGAAATCTCTGAAGCAACCGCTTGGCCATATACCAAGCTCTGCCAGTGGGAAATGCACTTGGGACAGGGACTGGGTTTTCAAGCTAGAGGAACCGTTCAAGAAATGCCTGGACAGATTTCACCAGAAAGAAAGAGATCAAACTATGACACAATTCATATGTGGATGCAAGATTCAGGTAGCAATAACTAACATGCTATTAGAAACAATTTCCAATCAGTACCACTGGAAACAAGTAAAAATTCCCAGCATTTAAACAAAATTAAAATGCAAGGCAGCATTGCACGAAATACTTGAATCATATTTCTTAAACATTTATTGCAAAAAACATTCAATAATGCACATTGCCTACAAAAGAAGGTTACTTACCAGCAGCAAGAGTTCTTCAGGCCATGTTGTCTGTAGGTGTACTCATACTGCCAGTGTACAAATGCCACAAGCATTCAAGCTTAGAGGGGTTTTTTTTAGGTTTTAAATGCCTGTAGAAAAAATGTTGGTAGGGTAATACACAGGAATGCGTAAGACGGTAGGTTCACATACTCTTTACTTCTCTCAGCTGCAAAGTCTGCCAATGTGCGAGGACTTTAAGGGAGTAGAGACGGAGGGTGGATGTCTAGAGTTCCATTTCTTACAAGTAATTATTTTCTAGCCAGTGCTTGCCAGATGCGCTCATCCATACTCTGTGAGCTGTGCCTCACTTCTAGCTTACATTGGTATTTTCAAGTGATCAACAGCTTTAGTTCTGTCAAATGGCAGCATCACATCACTGGCTTGACACCTGATAAAGATGTGTAATCAATGGAGGTACCTAGGAAGGAGATAGGCTTTAACAAGTCTGCAGGAGACAGATGGGCTCTGATGAAGTGCTCCTGAGCAGCAAAGGCAGATCCACCTTAGCAGTCATGGAACAGATCCTGACACAGCCCTTTATCTGGGTAAGCAGTTTCCAGGGGGAGGAGAGAACTGTGCTTTTGGGTCTTTAGACAAGCAACAAAACCAGCTGTTGAAGTAATCAAAAGCGCCACAGTTGCTGGCTGGTCTAATAATAGCCTAGGCCAGACAGAGTAATTTGCGATAATTTGGCTCAGATTGGAACACAGACAAAAAAAGACTTCTGCTGGGTTGCCGGGCCCAGGGGAAGAAGGAAACAAAGAGGACGAGGGGATGAATTGGACCCAACACTTTCAAGTGCAGCAGGAATTAAAGCCATGTGAGAAATTCTCTCCAGAAAGTGAAGGAACCAGGCTCCTCTTTTATTTTTCATCAAATAAACTGATGGAAATTATCAAAAAGAAATAAAAGGGGAAGAAAAAATACATGTGTAGAAGCAAGTTGCAAAAGTTTTATTAAAAAAAAAAAAGGAATAAAGAAGAAGCAGAGCACTTGCCATAGTCTCAGGTAGTTGAGAGGGAACACATCAGCATGTGCCATATGCTGCTCTAAAGCCCTTCATGAAGTACAATGTATTTGTGTCTTACAAGGAGGGTGAAGGAAAAATAATTGCATTCTTGTTCTTCAGTGAGAATCTCTGCTGTGTACATGTGCGTAGGAATAAAAAGACTTTTGTGTATTTTCATAGCTACACTTCTCCAAGAAAACAAACCTTACTGTCTCAAAAAGTCTTGCAATTTGGTTGTTAAAATCTGGAAATTTCTCACTGAAATTCTACTTTATCATATGCATCTTTGCTGTAATATACATATATGGGATTTCACAGTGGTAGAGTAAAAGAAGAAAACAACTGGGTAAATGTGTCTTTGTACTCTCTGGTGAATGCTTACAATGAGTTGCCTTGGCAGTTATTATTTTTTAAGTATTTTGTTCTGATTTGCATCCCTGGAATTGCCACTTTGTTGGGCCCTGCAAAAAGACACTGTTTTTCAACAAAAAATATCAGCTCTATAGAACTGCTTAATTGAAGTCGCCCGTGTAGCCTCAGTGTCTATTCAGGTTCTGCAAAGCAGCTGAAGCCTGCAATGAATGTATCAGTGTTTGGCCGAGATACAGGAGCCTCAGACCACAAAAGAATGCAGACAAAGGATTTTTAAAAAATGCAAAGGATGAAAAAGAGTGTTTTCAAAAGGGAAAATGTAGCCTTTGGACATGACAACATTATTTTTGTTCCGAGTAAAAATAACAAGGGTCTCGTTCAATAGGCGAATGACGTTGGCAATATAGCCAGTATAGGAAGCTGACATTGCCGAGGGCCAAGATCTGATAATTTGATCTCCATTTGTGTTCAGCTGGTCCAATGGCTTTTAGCGTAGTTGGAGAATGACATATCAGGAGCCTGCAGGCTTCCTGAAATGTCCCCAGCGAAGTGTGGGTTCCCCTTGCATTGTTCCAACTGCTTGTGGCTCCCAGCATGTCGGCACAATGACAGTCTAAAGGTACATGATTTTATGATGTGTGAAGATGATTAAAATAGAATATTATTGATTTCTTTGAATAAGGACCTTTCTTACTGAAACACTGGGAAATTACGCAAAACTAGGGATTTTGAGACTGATCTCAAAAAAAAAAAAAAGAGAAGGATCTCTGCATGAAAGCAGCAAATCCAGTAATTTCAAAAGACCAAAAATTGGCAGTCAAGTGGGGAAAACCTATTCAGAGGGAGATTCTTACAGTTGTTAGTTTTTAAATTAGTTTTACAAATAATTTTGCTACTTCTTCTGGACTAAAAGCACTGTTTCTTCTCCTGTCCTGTTAACAAACATCTCTTAACAGAGATACCTTTATTAGTATTATCACTCACAGGGTAATAAATATATCTGTATCTGCTTCCTTCATGAGTAAAGAGAATAAGGAAAAGAAGTAGAAAAAACTATGAGGAGATATGGAAGGGAGGAAATACAGAAATATTATATGGAAATATGGTTCAGAGGTAAACGCTGCTTAGAAAGAGAGGCTGTCGCGGTCAAATTGATTTGTAGTTTGAGTCCCGAAGTATTAATGTTTACTCTATAACCACAGAGTTATCAGTGGACAGTGTTGCTGTTGTGCTGAGCAAGCTGGCAACAGCATCATATAAGAAATATTATCACATTGGACTCGCGTGGGTCTGATAACTAAGAATATTCAATGCTAGCCCCAGGATCATAGAATCATAGAATGGTTTGGGTTGGAAGGGACCTTAAAGATCATCTAGTTCCAATCCCCCTGCCATGGGGGTTGAGTGTCCAGCTTTTCTGCTGCAGTTTGCACTTCAGTGCAAAAAGCTGACAAAGGAAAAACTTATGGAAGACAGCAAACGGAGTCCTAAAGAATATTCAAAAGGTGAAGTGAGTTCATAAATTTGTCATAAAATTGCAGTAAATTTAGAAGTTTCTCACAGTACTGAAATTGGTTATAGATATGAGTAGCTCTGATTTTGTCATCTTCTGTTCTTCTGCCATGAAATGCATGTAAACTGCCTTTCCCTGGAAATACACATGACATACAGGTGGATAATCTTCACAGTTCAATATAAAAATTTTCGGTCTCCTGTTTTTTTGTCTTTGGGTTGTTTTTTTTTTTCCCCCCACAGTACCATCTGTGAGCAGTCAGGCATTCTGTCATGTTTTTCTTGTGCTGAACATTGACACAGTCCACACTTACTGGAAGTGCTCACAAAGGTACGTTAATATTCAGCAATAGGATAATTCTGCAATTAAATAATTGTACGATAATTACTAATTTGTGAGTTCAGTGGTGAAAAGTTTAATATTAATGAGGCTGTAACAGTCTAGTTACACTAATGTGTGTTTGCTAATGGAGAACCCCTTTTCTAATATGGAAGTTTTTAAAAAATTCAAAATAGACTATTACAAATAGAATATTACAAGTTTCCAACTTAAAAACAATTATTTTGATCTGTTACAGACATTATCTTTCAGTCACAAATTCAACAACACACAGCTTCTTAAAGCAATTTGTTTTTTATAAAATCTGAAGAATGGAAAACCAGTTTGATAGCTTTGATTGAGTACTTGGCTAGGATCCTTGACAAATTTTGGATCACACCTGCTTATTTTAAGGCAGCCGGCCAAACGTGATGCAAGACATAGCAGTGTATCTCTGACATTTATTTTTCAATTTATCTGATAAGAAGGAAGGACATGCATACCTCCGTAGCAATTAAGGGAAAAATCAAAATAATCCTACATGATAGTATCAGTCCTGTCTTTTTCAATTTTATACCACAACCCTTACTCTAATCACCAAATGTCAATAGAGGAATAGATGATGACAAGCATCCTCATCATCAGGGCCTCCAAACTGCCTTTAAAGAGGCTTAAGGCTTGACATCAACCAGGAAGTTTATGTATTTCACACTCATGCTTGCCAGAATCTATTTTGCTAGGCTTTTAGGGTCCTGCACTCCTGTTACACATACTTATTTAAACTACTGTAGTTTCTGAGCTGATAACTCCTGAGTAAGCAAGGAGATACCTACCTATTTAGATAGACGAAAAACTGAGCTGCAAAACTACTCTTTTTTTCTGACTCCCAGAAATAGTTTCACGTTACTCATACATTACTACTACAACGCAATCTGGTGGTTTTAGTGTCAGTGACCTTTTGCTAAGCTCTTCAATGTTGAGTTTTGTTAGCAGTATAGTCCAACGACGGAGGCCTTATCCTATCTTTTCACCTCCTTATTACTTTGCATGTACATATGCACATTCACTGAGTTCAGAACTTTTTTCTGTATTCACCAAGTATAATCATAGGATTGCATCATTCAGAAGAAAAAGATTCACATGATTAAAAAAAATACAAAGCTGAAGTTTATAATGCGATGGCACAACAGTAGCCAAATTTCCTCTGTTTTAGTTACATAAGCGAAAACCAAATGTCTGCCAAACGTCTGGATCTCCCAGTGAGGTCTGGACTGATGAAGGTTAGCTGCGTTTTTGCAAGATACTGTTGGCAAAATCCTGAGCTGGATGGACAGTTTCTCACAGAAAACTCACACCTTGCATCAGAGCTTTACATTAGCCAGTTTCTGAGTGAGATCTGTACGCAACAGTTCCCAGCTAAAAACTGAAACAACTCGTATTTTCCCTAAGGCATGATTTTCAAACCCTTTTAGACTTCCCTCACATCTTTTCTGTACCATTTTATGTCACTGTAGTCTCTCCTGCTCTTTCCCAATGCGTATATATTGTAACTCCTCTAGCCTTCCACAAACCTCTGCCTTCCTCAGACTGTAGCTACTCATACTGTTTATTCTTCGCAATGTTTATTCCTTTACCCAGAAACAAATTGCACTATTTCCTCACAGAGGAACGGCCCATTCAGTCCAAATCTTACAGCTGCTTTTTGCAATTTCATTAGCTCAAAGGAAATGTCACATTCTTCAAGGGGCTGCTGAGCAGAAAGCTTTAGGGGTGTGGAAAGCATGAAAGGCAGGGAAAAGCCTGGGTAGAGTTTCCCGGGGTTTTACACCATGGGAGGACATATGGGCAACTCCTCCTCTCTCTGAAAAGGGCCTTGCCCAACAAAACATGGGGTTTTGTTGTTTTCAAGGACAGGAAATGGTATCCAGGAATTAGTAGAGCAAAAAGGATTCCAGGCACGCTCACCTGTGCTTTCTGTACTCTTTCTGGTTGTTCCTATTGACTAACTAAATTGTCTTTATGGACAAAATCTCCTAAACGCTTATCTCAGGTTAACTTTTATCAGTTGGGGTTTGGCTTCACAAAAATAAATCTTTTATATCTACTGTGAACTCCCTTCCTCCTGATGCTGTCTAAATGCCAGAAGTTGTTTAAAGGATCTCTACAGTGTTCAATTCCCGATCAGTAAGAGTTCAATGGTCTGGAAAATAAGGAAGAGAGTGTCAGAATCAGTTTCTGGGATGCTTTCACAAAAGCCGTGTGTACAGCACTGTGCTGGAGCCAGGAACAACCTATCAGTCCTGAAGCAGCTCTCTCGGAGACAACTTTATTCCACAAAACCTTCAGGGTTGTAACACAGTCTTTATATTTTGAAAATCTATGGATGTGGTCATGTCCTGAATTTATATCTGGACAACAATTTCAGACTTCCTTCGAGTTGAGAGAAAACAAGTGAGATGTTCTGAATTCATTGAAAATATAATTAAAACACAGTTTTTGATCTAGAATTCACCTATGAAATCTGCAGCACACCCTCCTTTTGCCCAGATTGGAGGGGTACATACAAAGGAGGTAGGTTTGAGTTACTCTCTTCTCTGTGTTTCATCTGTGCAGCGACATATGGAACTTTCTACTGTTGATAGCTCTGACGTACACAATTATTGTTGGCAAAGCAATGATTTAAGACTGAGAAAGGAATGCAAAAAATTTGCAAAAGGAGAATGTAAAATATGCAGATAAAACCTTGGTCCCATCTCACACAATTACAGGAAATACAGCCTTCCAAGGGGATTAATATGGGTTTATCATCCAGTCCCAGGGCAAGACATTAGAAACGTTTATAGCAAAAGGAAACATATATTGAGAATTTCTGGACTAAATTGTCTCTTGTTTTACTCTGGTGCGTACACTGGCGGAATGTTGATATACTGCTGCAGCACTAGGGCTCATCCTTCTTTGGATTTGCACTAAAGAAAACGCATTAGTTTGACAGTTGTAGTAAATGAGCCTTGAGCTTTTTCTTCTGTATTCATGGCTGGTTAGGTGTGCAGGTCACGTTCCAGCCTCATTAGTGAATGGTGGCAACTTAAGTCTGGTTATTAATTCTCCAGCTTGCAAGTTGTTAGCAACTGAAGCCCAATAATATTGATGTAATGTTGGCTGAACCAGAGATCTCTGAGTCTAGCAGGACTTTTATTTTTGTTTCTTGATGAAAAATGTCTTGTTGAAAAAAAAAGTAACTGCTTAGCGCTAGACAGGTTCACATGTGCTAACATTACACCTGGTGCGTTAACAACTGGAAAAGTGACATGCTTGAATGTTTCCATTCTGATCCTGGTTTTGGTATTTGTTCAAGACTTCTGGGAACTTGCAGGCCTGATTTTTCTCTGGAGACTTTAAAAACAGATTTAGTGAATGAAAATACTTAAATTACACTTCCTGTTCTCTCCAGGAAGTGAATTTTTGCCTGAGTGCAATGGCTCTTGCTAACTTAAAATACCAAAGTATCTTGCATTTGAAAGATGTAATCTCCATCTTATTTATGCTGAAACACTTAGACATTCTTAGTCTTCTACTAGCAGAAGTATCGTATTCATTCTGCATCATTACCACATCAAAACTTTCAGGGGACAACTATAAATTTTCATGATTTCCTAATATATGACAAAAATTATACTCAAGGGGGGCATGAGAGATGGAAAATCATGACCGTTAAGATATTTCTAATGTGCTCATGATCACAGTACCCTGGCATGTTAATGAAATTAACTGAAGCCTAATTCAATTAATACACTTTTTTCATGCTTCTAATTACAATAACACAACTTTTATTAGTGTCACACGTTTGCGTGTGTTTGTGTATACATCATCACTCCTGTTTCTGTAACAAAGACACAATTCATAGAAATAAGCTAAGATTGACTTTTGGCCCTAGTAATGCAATTAAAGCCTAGAACTAGATAAAGTAAAACATTATGTTGCATGACAGGACAGCATCTGTTGTCTCCTGTAATTACTACTAAAATGTAAAGGGAATTTTGTATGCTATTTTCCAGTCTCTTTATTATCTTATGAATGCTATTCATACATCTTTTTTTTTTTCTTTTTTTTTTTAATCATAAAATTTGACCTCCCCGTTTCAAAACTCTTGTAAAATTAGCATTGTGGCTTACCTTGCAATTTAAAATTAAATTCTTGGAAAATCCAGTGAAATGAATCTCAGGCTATTCATGGTTACTCATGTTGCTTTTCTTGCTGTGACTGTACTTTGAACTGTTGAGCTGAAGGAATATTGAAATGTCAGCATGCTTCTTGCCTATAAATAAAGAACAGGCACGTAGAGTGAGTGGTGTCAAGAGGGGAATGACAAATCATGTCCACATATAACCCTATATTTCTTGTATATATCCCCCATACAGATCTATCCAATATTGACATGTAATTTCTGCAGTGTAATCCAAATCACGTTCCAAGTATGGACAATTTTTAGTACCATTCATCCTTGTCAGGATCACTTGAACAGCGTGTGTAACTGAACTTCCCAAGAGGCAATCTTTTTCTGTGCAAAGTGATATCAGAATACAAACAGTGAGCCAAGAAGAAATAGGAAAAACAGAAGTTCACGGCACTCCTGAGAAAGAAAGCCAAACAGATTCTACTGAACCCAGTGAAAACATTTAAAAAATATGCCCATTGGACTTAATTTTTTATTTGTCTAATGTCTTGTTTCCAGAGTCCTGTCACATGAATCTTTTTATATTGAAAATGTTCATTAAAAGGCCTCCCAGTTTTCACACTACCTCTGTCTTCAGTCAGCCTGGCTAATACACGCATGCTACTTGAAAGCTTATTTCAAGCAGGAAATGCTGAGGCTACCAGAAGTATCACTTTTAATAAAGGTTAGTGAGGAATCAGGAGAAATGGTAGAATCAGGAGAAATGGTAGAATCAGAAACTGTCTAGAGGGACTATCTTGTAAGACTTTTAATTGGTGAAGAACTGTGACATGATCACTAATGAAGACAAGCAGTTGTAAGGAACAGGGAGGTGGAAGCAAGGCAGCCAGGACGCAAGGGGTACCGGTAGAAAAGAGAGGATCAGGATAAACTTGCTAGTTTATTTCTGGCTTCTAAACACAGCAAACACCCCACAATCATTAATACCCTAATCCAGGAAATAAAAATAATGAAAAGACACACTGAGATGTTTGTTATTTCACAGAAATTCTAGCCTTACGTTTGATATCACAGTTCTTACGCTTGTGCCATTAACTACGCATTTGATTAATTCCTCATTTTTCTACCAGTTACATTACTCTTTTGTTGGCTACAAATAAAAAGTTGTGTTTACATATTTATTCTTTGTGTAATAAATATTCTAGCACATTTATGATGAGCCCATATGGTCCACACTGTTCCAGACTGATTGCAAGGAAGTTTTGCATAGGTTTCACCACAGCCTCTGGTGTTGTGTCTTCTACATTTCTCCTGTTATTTTTGGGAGCAAGTTCAGTGATGAACTGGAACAGTGACGACAGGGCTGTATCAGTGATGACAGAGCTATATCAGCACAGCACCTCCTGGCAAGGGAACCTCATAGAAATTACTTAGGACATCTCAATAAAAGTGAAGTAGTTCTTGTGCACTTCAAATGACTTCAAGTGTGCTCTATCCACTTTATGCCCACTAAGATAGTTGGAGTGTTCTGCAATTGGTGGAGTCGTTGCTGGTGGCAGTACAAAGGTATAGAGTATAAAGGTTGTTTATTCAAAGGCCTCTTGAAAAACATGTCAAATGGGAGCTGTCAGAGCCAGAACTTTGGCACCAGTCAGAAGCCAGATCCGATCGCCAAGCAACCAGCATCAGAGAAGTACAAAGACAGTTTAAAGCTAGTCTTGCTTATCCTCCCCTAAGGCTGTGAATTCAGTCCTCCTGCTTCTAGACATGTGGTGTAAAAATTTTCATGTATTCCTGCTGTGTTGTTTACTTAATTTGGCAGGCTCCTTTCTACATCAGGATTGGGTTTCCTCATTTAAAAAAACAGCAGAAATAGGAGTGCTTTCCCCATGTTGTAAGCAGGTGCAGGCATAGGAGCTTGGCACAAGTATTTTTGTATGCTTATTTTACTCTGCATCAGTAGATGAGGACACATACTCCAAAGAATTACAATCAACGCAATGGAGTCTTTCTGCCAACTTCAGGTGGTTTTGTATCAGGTATATAAGTCCTCACATTATCCACAAAACACATACAGTGTTGAAGCAATCCAACAGAAGAACTATGCATTTTCCAGACCTGCAGACTGATTTGAAGAGATCACATTTATGGGGCAATAATGCCATTCCATTTCAGTCCTTTCCCTCTCTTCTAACAAACAGCATCACTGCCAATTTCTGCCAGCTGTGGGAAATTCTGAGATGTGAATATTTGTCCATTAGGATGTGAAGAGAAAATATTAAAGAATGAAATTTCAAAGCTGTATTTTGAAGAGAAAGAACAGAACACCCACATAATTTCACAGCAATTTGTTAAATATAAGACCAAAGGGGAATCAAGCCAGCTTCCTGGAGCTGGTACTGGGAAAGTGGCTAGCTTTTTGAGCCTTAGATTTAATATACTGCTCACAGAATTTATCACATTCAATTCTTTTATGACAGACAATATAACTTCATGTTTGTGCGTGATTGAGAGCTATACCAAAATGCGCTCCTGAAGTGTTGCATTGTATTGAGCAATTTTTCTCTTTACACTTCAATAAATTTACTACTGTGTGTATAGTGCCCACAAAATATCTTTTACAAATAACAGTATTGGAGATTCACCACTGCCTGAAGGTTGTACTAGATTCCATGCATATTCAGGATACGACTTTTGCAGTCAAGCCAACAGGAACAGAAATGTTAGCTTAATAGACATAACTTGACAAGAAATAGTACAAACAGTACAGATAATTAAACAAAGCAGGAAAATCAAGGCAGGAGATTATTTCAATGCAAAACTTGATCTGAGGTAAGAAAGAGAGGGCAGAGGACTGGGTAGCTGATAGGGATACTAACTTCGGTATCTCTTAAGTTCTTGTTCTTAATTGGGTCTTACCGTGACCTCTGCCGTTGTGCAAGGGTGGTAGCGGGTGTCCTGCTCCTCCCTACTAAAACAGAATATTAGCAAGGAAGAAGTGCTGTGAGGAACTATGTCTGGAGAAATAAAGAGATACAGTGAGCTAGAGTACCTGGGTTAAAGAATTTATTAGTGTGATTATACCAACACAAAGAGCTTCCAACTCAGATTGGGCCCTTTTGTGTTGGGTACTGTATAGATGCACTGTTCCTACACTGAAGAGCTTACTGTCAAAACAAATACGGAAAAAAACAACAGAAAATAAACTAAACAAAGGAATGACACCCAAAAAAAAAAAAGACAAGAAGAAGGAAATACAATGCACGTAGAAACTGAAATTCAGAAAAGCAAGATGGCATTTCACCAGGGATGGCAGAAGCATGTAATTAACTCTGCCTCTCTAGGGCTCTAACCTTGCTAGTTCAATGATGCTACCCAAGGTCTTCAGTGGCAAGGGACAGGAAAACTGGGAAAACTACATTTTGGTCTTCCAGGCACTTTCGGTTTTGGCACAGCAGGATTTTGGATATAACTAAATCACCTGGGCACTATGATTAAATAAATACACAGAATCTGACTAACTAGTTTCTAGTAAACAGAACAAGAGGAAAGGAAGATCACAGAATCATCGAATGTGTTGGGTTGGAAGGGACCTTTAAAGGTCATCTAGCCCAACCCCCCTGCAGTAAGCAGGGACATCTTCAACTAGATCAGGTTGCTCAGAGCCTCATCAAGCCTGGCCTTGAACGTCTCCAGGGATGGGGCCTCCACCACCTCTCTGGGCAACCTGTTCCAGTGTCTCACCACCCTCATTGTAAAGAACTTCTTCCTAATGTCTAATCTAAACCTACCCTGCTGTAGTTTAAAACCATTGCCCCTCGTCCTATCACTACATGCCCTTGCATGTGGTGATATACTAAGATAAGGTAGAACCAGTTATTTATATTTCCATGTCTTGACATTAAGGTTGATTTGGTTTTATAAGCCTTTTCCCCTTGTGAATAATTTAGATGCACAAGGAAGAAAAGGTCCCTTTCTCAGGATTAGAATCACTTGGTAGTATTAAGATGTTTTTACATTTCTAAAAAATAGAGAGCATGTTATTTTGTTTTAAAAAAACATACCAGTTTTGGACACCTACTGTCTCAGAAGCAGAGCCAGACCAGACAGGTGAAAAGTATACAGGCCTGTTATATGATGCCACTGTAAAAACAAAGAAACAGTGGCATTTTGAGAGTAGCCATGGATCATATTTGGAATTCAGCAGCAAAACTCATCTTCTCTACAGCCCTGTTGCAGCCCTATTGCAACCATATCTGGAATAAAGTGCACTGGCATTACCAACCATTTAGGAAGAAAGCAGGAGAAAAATAATGGCAAACGACAATGAAGTTACGCAAAAGTTTCAGGGGAAAAAAATACAACACTTTGTACAAGATGGACATTTTTAGTATCTCCATGTGAAGGAAATAATTCAGTTTATTACAGCAGCTCGAAAACTGTATTGACTGTTACAGGATCTGGTTTGGTTTGCAGTTCAATTCACCATCTTAAATCAACAGTCAAATTAATTCTTGCAAAACTACAGCTAAACTAGCTTTTGCTAGCTTTATGCTTCTGCATACATAGTTTGCTTGTGTGTATACCTGACACAGTGCCACCCAACAGAAAATTTGTTGATGTTTTCTCACAGTTTACTGCTCTAAATCTCACTTTCCATCCTCGCTGGTAGACTTGAGTGTTTCAGCTGCATGCGTTAGGTGTCAAAGACTGCTGCACTGCAGCACTTGGCAGGGTTTGTACACGGCACCGATCTGTACTCTAGGGACATTGGTGCTTCTACTACAACAAATAAGCTAGAGACAAGGATGTTGCACTGCCTGCATCATGCTTCAGGCAGCTTTGCTTTCTTTTGCATTCCAGCCTCTAGCTATTTGGTCAGCATCCCTGTTCTTTAAAAACACTTTTATTATATTTCAATATTGTCACTTGCAACATCAGCATACGGTTTTAAGCCACTTCCCTTATGTTACTCTTGCTTGCACTGACTGCTGTATAAATACTTTAGAACATGAGGTAATTTTTTATCTCCTTTTATACTAGTTTAGTTCCCATACCCAAGCTCCTTCTTGTCCAACTTCTTTCTGAGCTCTTGCTTTATATTGTTTTATAATCTCCCCTTCTTTCTCAATCTCTTGTTCATGGTAAATTTTACTTGTAATATTCCTAAATGGGGAGATATAACTGCGGCATTCAGAGCCTCCTAATATATATTACAGTTTGGTTTATTAGGGCATAGGCACTGTTACTTTCTTGGCAGAACTAATTATCACTTTTAACAGCAGGTTAGAAGCCAAAGGTGCCTTATAGCTGAACATCCTGGAAAATACTATTCTAAAAAGTTTTGTCCCTTGTTATAATATTAATCTACATTAACACAAAATATTAAAATGCTGTAGAGATTCTCTGGAACAATGTTACTAACATGGCCAAAGGTCAGCACCTGTTTCAGTTTAAATCAATGATGACTGTAAAATGGATTTTTATTTTAGTAAGAGCAAGCTGTTTAATTTTTAACAATCCTCCTTACCCTCTGCCCTCCAGCAAACCCAGGAGTGCATACAGGACAATATTCAAAGAGAAACACATATTAAAATTTTTTAGCTTGTTTTCAAGCTACTGGGCGTCTCTGGCCAATAAGACCTCTTTTATTCACCTGAATGAATGAATTTCCTTTGCTTTGGACTTTTAATTTTTCAGATTGCTTTCAAACAGTGGGTGTTGCTTATATAGAAAGTACTATCATTTTGAAGCCCTTGCAATATTTTATAGAGTAACTGATGGTTACTGACAGGACATCAACCAGGGATTGTGTTCTTTAGAACACAATCTTTAACATCTACAAGAAATTAGATCTCCATCAACCTCGGAGTTTTCCTCTTAGCTTAGGTGTGCTAAAAATGAATCTCAAGCTTGTTCTGATTCCACTTTGTGAATGGAAACATGCAAAATTGCCCAAGGATGAGGAATAATACTATACATATATACAGTGCCATTCCCACCCTATTCAACATGAGTTTTGGCTGTGAAAGGTCTTGACACTGTAGAACTTGAGCAGAGGTGCTTACAGGCAGGCAAATCTACAGCTTGCTCACAGTACTCCAGAAGGCAGAATTGCTACGTTTCAGTCCTCCCCCTTTTCAGAAGCAGATGTGAAAATAGTGATATATATAATAATAATATAATATAATAATATAATAATAATATATAATAATAATAATATATAATAATAATATAATAACTTACTAGGCAGGGTATTCTAACCTTGTGTAAGTGAAAAAATTCTTAATAAAAGTTTAGATGCCCCTTTAATCCATTTTTAAACCCCTTGTATGGCTACATATAAGCCCCTACATTTAAAACACACTTGGATTCACTTCCATGACTTACTGCACAGATTCAAAAGCATCGAAACTTCATATTTATAAAGGACACCAGGCATGTATCAGTCTAAGCATCCACTTGATTTCCTAGCCAGGGTATTTTGAAAGCATATCCTTTTGCTTTCTGGCATAAATGTTGAATATTCTCTCATTTGAAAATCCAATTCAAAATGCCGTTATTCTAGACAGCCAGGGCAAGCATAGTGATAAATTACATGTTAGGGTACTACAGTATGCATAGTATTAATGATCAAAAACATAGTCTGTAATGTATTTGAGATATCAGGCTGGCAGCTGCCTACAGGTGTAATGGTAGTCTTTTCCTTTGTCCTCTCTAAGATTATCATACTTTCGCAGTGGAACATGAAGCCCAGATGTTCTATCACATATTCCCAGAAACTCCTCCAATACAGTTTACTTCAGTGGAACTGAACCTGTAGTTGATGCATACGGCCATAGAGCGGCAGCCTAGTAACAAAAAAAAAGGATGTACCTGATGTTCCAAAAAGTGGGTATTTCCTAACGGTTTAACGTTGTAACAGGGTTTCTAAACACTAGAGAAAAAATGAATGAGGCATGACTATTCCCTGGAGGAAAAAAAAATAAAATCTGGCCTTGATAAAAGCTGAGTACTAACGGGAGGGAGAGGAAAAAGGTTAAAAATTAGATGGCAAAGGGGGTCAAATTGCATGCCCACATAAGCAAAGCTGATCAAAGAGTAAGAAACGAAGGACTTGATTTATGTCTTAAAAATCAAATGCTTTTTCTTCCCTTTGATACAGGCAGTTAGTACTTCCGTCATCTACCGAAGCTAGTGGATAGGATTACATTAATACAAGCTAATTTTTAGTTAAGTGGTTTCACAGACTTTTCATTGATAAAAATACACCTGAAAAAGCCTCTGAATTTTCAACCAGTATTGAAAATCTAAAATGTCAAAGAATAGTATATCATTGTTCTGTTGTTTGCCATAGAGTTTATGTGTAAAATAAGAACAGAGCTTTATTTTTATGTGGAATTAAGTGGGTTTAGCAGTTTCAGGCATACTGGAAACAGTATATAAAATATAAAATGAAAATCAGGATTAACTCCATTAACGCTGGTGGAGTTTTAACGGCATGAAATTAGTAGGAAAAAAGCATTAGCCACAGCAACTTTTAAAGTTAGTTCCCAATGCTACTAAATTATATAGCTCATTGTCCTTAAAAGCAGAATTATTTTATATGAACCATTTATAGTTTTACTTCAAATAGCTGCAATTATCCAATTTAGTTATTACACAATAAATATCTTCATGCTGCAATTCCTGACTTCTGTGTCTGTGATGTCCACATATTACTGATGTTCTTTGCAGACCAAACATAATACAAAATTGAGAAAAGTGGAGAGATAAATGCCAACCAATTAGCAATCAAGTATAGGCTGCACTATACTTTCATGTGAACAACTTTCACTGCAGCAAACCTGAAAATTACCTATCAGACTGAGATATAATTTGAAAACTCAAAAGCACCCTCACACACAGTTGAAGAAGCCTTTGCTGGCATACTCATGTTCCTTCAAATTACCACATATCCCTTTTAGCTGCACATATCCATCTGACTTACTTAGCTGGCATTCAGTGCTTAAAGTAGAGAGAACTGGTAAATATAATTCTTCCCAGAGCTTTAACAATTACTCTAGATAGTCCATATTCTGCTGCTTTCTCTTCCACGCCTGCTGCTTGCAATAAATTGATGTTTCTAAAGGATGAAAAGGAAAGTGGGAATTTCCAACCTACTCAGCTTCCTCCTGGATATCAAAACAAAGTCAGTATCTTCTTTCCTTCAACTTCTGCCTCACTACCACTTAGCCTGTTAATACTTTCTTGTTTTTAATATGGAAAGAGGTGGAAGTCAAGTACTCTATAATGAATCACACTGATGGGTCTGTCCAACCTCATATCCCATCTTCTGCAATAGCTAATAGTACATACTTACAGGAAGAGGATGAAAATAGCTTAATTAACCTCTCTCTCAGCAATAAGCAGTTCAGAAACTTTCTGAGCCCAAGAAAGTGCCAGGAGTACTTTTTTCAATATGAATTATAATCAGTGGGACTTGTCCTCCATTTTATATACTCCCCTTTGAACCCATTTTAACTGTTGCCTTAGAACTACCGTGTTGAAATGCTCAGTGACCTTGCAAGGCATTCTGACACCTCTTCCTAGGCTTCAGTTGCTATCCCTCACACTACCACTGCCTCTGGCTTACTTGCTGCTTGAAACCTGCAACTTCACTTCATTGACAGCCCTCTTGTGCTTATGTTAGGCGAATAATGATGCCACAAACTCTACTGGCTAAAATTAAGGGGATAAGCATTATGTTCCCTGACAGCTGCATTTCCTAGGAAGCCAGACGTTGCAACTGGCTGTGTTGCTGCACCCAGGAAGCTATCTAGGATCAGTGGTACAAAATTCAGCTACCCGTCACTTACTAGCAGCGCCTTCAGGCAGGGACAGATACTAGGGCCAATACTGTTTAACACTTTTAATAAAGACCTGGATGATGGGATGGATTGCACACACAGCAAGTTTGTGAGTGATGCCAAACTGGGGTGCATGGCCGCTGTTCAGAAGGACCTCTGCATCCTGGATAAACAGGCTGACGGGAACCTCACAAAGTTTAACACGGGCAAATGCAAAGTCCTGTGTCAGGGATGGAGTAACTTCACGCAACAGGGCGGGCTGGAAGCCAGCTAGGTAGAAAGCAGCTCTGCAGAAAAGGACCTAGATGTCCTGTTGGACGACAAGTTGAATGTGAGTCAGCAGCACGCCCTTGTATTTTATTGAAGGTGCAGAGTGATAGGGCAAGAGGCAATGGGAGCAAGTTAGAACACAGAAAATTCCCACTAGGTATCAGGAACAACTTTGTTACCATAAGGACAGACAAATATTGGAGGAAGGACCCAGAGAGATTTTGGAATCTCCATCCTTGGAAATATTTGAAGCTGGACTAGAAAAGGCCCGGAGCAACCTGATTTATTTGGCCTTGACCTAGGCGGCCTCCAGAGAGGCTTTCCAACCTGGATGATTCTGTGTGTCTGTGGGTCTGATTGCTGCAATTAGATCCAGAGAGGTGCCTGCACAAGAACGAGAAGAAGGTGGCAAACTAGTTACCTTCCCAGAAGCAAGCAATTTCTGTCCAAGGAAGCCCTCTTTTGAGTTTTAGGCTCCAGCTAGGAACTGATTAACTACCATAAATTCTTTTCTTAAGTACTTAGACTCAGTACAGAAATAGTTTCACAGAAATCTGATTTTGCCAATTGAAACAACCATGCACTATACAACTATAGCACTTCAGCAGCACAATCATCTTCAGAAGAAGTCTGTAAACTTCAATTTTGTTTTCCTTCCAATTTTAATATTTATTTATTAGCATGTATTTCTGGCTATGGTTGCAACCCTGATAAGCAATTCCATTTGAGTTTCTGGATTCCAGTAAAGGAAGCGAAACATTCTGGTTCATTCTGCCACTTTTTTCCTACAGCTGTATACCACTTTCCTAGATGATTTTCATGGAAGTGGCAAGTAACACGTGTCTGGCTGATTAAGAATTTATTTTGCACCTTTTACAAAATTGTAACAGAACATTCAAGTAGGAATACCAGCACATAGGAATACCTATTTTGTGACTGCTCTCTCAGGTGTATGGAGAGATTCATGGAGTTTAAATCCTGAGGCATTATTAGATCACCTTGTCTTACTTTCTGTGTACCACAGCTATCCAATACGTTTATTGCTTAGTTTATTAAAACAAGACAGGGAGGTGTCTTGACTATAGCATGTAAGGGCATATGTGTATTATCCACTCCCACTTACACACACATGCACACAAGGAGTTATGTGTATACTCATAAATACATAGACGTACACATTTATACTATTCATATTACATATATAGAGTAAGGTATCCTGGAGCCAAAAATAATGAACTAAAAGAAAAAAACCTTAGGCTTAGGTTCTCAACTACATCACAGATTTTCTTTTTAATAAGATACAGGCTGATACCATATTAGCTCTTTGAATATAATGGGATTCCTACTCATATGAATAATGCAGAATAGATGCTAGAGGACTTCAAACTTTAATACTAGTTAGCGTCATCATTTGGCAGGTGAGATATTTCCCACAGGTCACACAAGTCTACATATTTATTCCTAGTGATTCCACTAATCTCTGCTCTGGAAAGCTGAGATCCGCTACTAGAGCTTCTCCTCCCATCCAATGCAGATAACTCCAGCAATAAGCCTCTAGTGACTGGAACAGATGTTGCTGTTTATTTAATTTATTTATTTCACTAATGCACAGCTGCCAGGGCCAACAAATGAAAAACACTGAATTCCATCAGGATTGCAATTTCCAGTGCCTACGTGTTAAAGGACAAAGTCCCTAAAAATGCTATTTTTTTAAACAAGGGTGTCAAGCTTGAACTTGAACAAATAATTTCTTATGATAAAGAATCTCAAGACACTAGTATGTGGAAGCGTACATTCTCATACAAGTTCTTAGGTGTGCAAACTATAATTGATTTCTCAGAGATAAGTGTGTACAACTCACGCCGTACAGTTAGGACATATTTCTTGAACTGTAACTGTCCAAGTTCAAAATGAGTAACATTTCATTATATAATCCAATCTATTTAGAATACTAACTACGTATTGTTTTATTTTCCTTTGTATAGGTAGATGGCAACCATATGCAAGTTTCCCTTAATGCAAGTAAAATACTACAGAATCTCATTGTGGGGAAAGAAATATAAGGAAAAATAGGAAAATCAAAACAACTCAACAGAAATACCCTAAAAAAGGCAGCTGAAAGACAAAATCCCTTGAATTATAATTCTGACTATTTCTGGTTCTCCATTTTGCCTTCATCGAGACAGTTAATCGCCAGATTTCCAACAGTGGTGGCACTGTGTAACTTTCAGATGCGAGAGTGAAATTCATACCTGTGTTACAGGTCCTTCACGGAGTGTACAGGGAGAACTAAGCCCCTTACAAAAGGAATCCAAGAAGTCTCCACTGAGCAGGGAGCTGCTTTGAGCTAGCGAAAGGGCTATGCAATACAGAGGAGTGTAACTGCAATCCTGTCCTCTCTGGAGATTCACTGTATGAATTAGGGCTACAAATGAAGATTTTTGTTTAGTTAGCACCCAGAGCCTAGAAACTGCTATTAGAAAGAACTGAAAGGAGCTTTCTTCAGAACGCATCTGCTGAGGAGTTGCTGTTGGCCCTAGAAATAGTACATTAATAGATCATTTACCTACAAAATAAAAGAGCAGGGCTTAATTTTAACTCAGCCAAAGAAATTCAAACTCCCCTTTCCTTCTTTACATCGATGTTTCTTACCCATCAACTTATACAATGTGTGAAACTAGGGAGTCTTTTGAAGCTGGAATACTATGCTGCAAAGAGCACAAGCCTGGGAAGAGCAAGTAAGAGGAGCATGATTGTACCAGCTGGCATCCAGGAACTAGCTCTCAAAGGGAGAGAAAAAGACTTGGAGCCGGGCCTTTGATCCTGATGCCGTCTATGCCTTTTATCCAATGATTTTTAAATGCAAAGGGTTATAAGCAGTTCTCAGCTGCCAGATGGTTCTGAAAAAATGGACTTTATTTCAAAGAATTTAGGCACCTACTAATGCTGATATTTGACCCCAAATCTCCAACAGCCATTGACCTCTAATTCAGCAAAGTGCTGAGGATTTCAGTAAAACTTCCTATTGATACCTTGCAGAACAAGGAGGAACCTTAAAATACGGGGCTTCATGTCTGTGATTTTGCTGGAAGTCATACTGGAGGTTTTGTATTGACTGTTCTCAGTCTCTGCCTGAGAGTGTCTCTCCAACTGCCCACTCTGAGAGTTTGAAGCAATTAATCTCACGCAAAGATAGGTCTCCAGCTTTTCTCTTGCACTGAGTATTTATTTGGCATGAATAAAATTATAATTGGCAAAAAATGAAATTTTTTTTCAAAAGTTTAAGTAAAAACTTCTCTCAATTGACTACTTTAGACTTAAGACTCTTAACAGTTAGCCATAAACTCTGAAGAGAAATTAAGCTACAATGTAAACCATTAAAAATAACCGAGTTTCCAGGAAATAAAACCCTTTTTCTGTACACTGTGTGCAAGAAATGCAAAGCCAAGCTCTCCTCCTTTGCAAGTCTTATTTCTGTCTCTTATTTTCTCCGTAGAAAGTAACACCTACTACAAAGTATCTAACAATGGTGAAGAATCACTTTATTCTAGACCTAAGCAAGGAACAAAAAAGCACACGCAGAGGAACAAAACACTACTAAGAATTACTCTCTGATTCACTATAGATTTTTTGCCCAGCAGCTGAATGGTTTATCTCCAGTGTAGTATTGGTCCATTCATAGAGGAAATTAGTATTCATATACTCACACAAGAATGCTACTTAATAATATTTCATTGTGTTTTAAGTGGTATAAGAGAGACATGCAGATTTGTACCATATTTCGTTGCCCGTTTTGTCTCTGCATCTTCTCAGACATGCGGCTGGACAGTAGTACTATTCAGAGACCAGTGGTCTTGTACAGTATGACATTTTCTTTTCCCCTCCCTCAGTAACAATTTCCAGCAGGTGCAAATTCATGTTAGTTCAGGGGAAAAAAACCCAACAAATTCCAGTATGTCTGATTTCACATCTGGAAGATAGGCTTTGTGTAACACAGACTGCAGGATTTTCCCATACCACAAGTAACCTATTTCCCATTGTCAGTAGCTTGGTGATTAGACTCTACCAAAAAGGTGGTCTGTCAAGGGGACAAAGCAGAAGGTTTTATGAAAGCAGACAGAACTGTGACTTTGGGAGGGCAATATAATGGTGAAAACTAAGGGTGATGTTATGAAAACAGGGAGAATACTGTGTAGGTATTAATAAGCAAGTGCTTCTCTAAAGAATTTACATAGATCGCATAGTAATTAGCTGGGAGGAGGCCTTGTATCTGAGCCAGTGTTCAACAGTGCTATTGTGGTCTACTAAAATTTTCCCTTCTGATGAACTATGAACATTCTGTTGGGTTTTTTTTAAATATTACATAATTAAATGATTAAATCCAGATTGTCAGAGGTGACTTTTGAGGGGGTAGGGATAGAAAACATGGATGTTTTTCCACTATTGACTATGATGTGACGTGTGCAAGTTACAGGTTATGGAAGAGTAGCTTTTGCTCTGTTTGCTTAAATACCATGTTCGCTATAATCACAGTCTGTATAACCAGAAAAGCAGAATAATGCTGATAACCTAATTTTCATTAAGAAATATGTTACCTAGTTCTTGGCTAAAGCTCCCACTGGGCTTTGGAGTATAACTTGTAATTAGAAAAGGAGGATGAGTCTTTAAAGAGTCTACTGCTACTCATCCTCTAGGGATATATTTTTGTTAAATATCCTTCAGCTATATTCTTAAGGTAAGCGATTTGCTAGGGTCCAGACATAAATCTTCGCTGGCAGGGATGGTTTAGCAAATCTGAAAGAAATCTACGAGAGACTGAAAAACTTTCTATCCTGAAACTATCCTGCAACAGTAGCAGCCTACAGAGAAGGAAGGAGATTTTGTCCTGTTTCTGTGAGAAGGGAGGGGTTTTTTTAAATCTTTTTTTAAAAAAGTTATCAGTTGCCCTCCTCCTTCCCAAGCACACAGCTTGAAGGATTTACAGCACAAGTCCAGGATTCAGCTCTATGTTTTCAAAGCATAAAGAGAGAGTATCTGAAGAGGACAAAGGCGAGTTCTCAGAAAATGCAGAGGATATATTATAGCATGTACTTTAGACACATACTCTCAAGCAAAAAACCTCACAAACAATAGGGTAGAGCACAATTGTTTCTAGTTGCTTATCTGTTAAAAGACATTTTTGGAATCATACTTTTAGCTTCACATATTGTTTATGCTAATTCATGGTGCTGCAGCTCATTCGTGTCCTCATGCTGCTCTCTCTTTTGTGCCAGGGTAAGGATTTATGTGGTGGCAGGTGAACCAGATCAAAGAGCTGATCCATGTTAAATGTAAAAAAGGGGGGGGTAACTTTATTCTGGATCAGGGAACTGATCTCGTTTATCAAACAGCTGCATAGATTTTCTTTGACTGCATCAGGGAAGATGGAAGTGTAGGGAGGGACAGAACGGGTGGAGGAAGGCAAAATTACTTTTTTTGATAGCAGTGCTGACCTGTGCCATTTTACAGCATATGAGAAATTACAGAGTATAAGTAGACTGACTTTTGGAGCAGTGTGAATTAACTTATTCTCAAAATTAGTGTCAGCCACCTTACAATGTATTACAGATAACCAAATCTGGTTTTAAAGAGGAAAAATAATTTTGTTATAGGGGCAGTGAACTTAGTTTGGTTTGTCTCATAAATCGCTAATTCATAATAGTCAAAGGTGAGTCTTTTAAAATAAGTCCTGTTATATAACTTAACAAACTTTCTTTTGTTTAAAAAGTTGTCTTGAAACAGGTAAATCAACAAATACCAATTAAGATAGATTATGAAATCTTCTAAGTTGTTTCTGTTGATCAAAGTACAGGCATTTCAGAATTCATTATCTCTTTTTTTAACAATCTTTAGTTTATTGTAGTCATCATATTGTTTAAGCACTTAAAGGTAACACATTAATTTCCAATCTGTATAAATATTTTTATTAGTTACCTGTCTAGCCAAGTGTCTGGGTTCTATCCATGTAAATATAACATTTATCTTTCACATACTAATGATTTTAGAATAGTACTACATTGTAAATTGTGCATTGAAGCAAAATACCTGCAAAAACATACCTCAAAAAAGCTTGGTGACATCTTTGAACATTAAGGGATAAATGTGGTTTACACCATTCACATGAACTATGACTTAGGTAGAAGTAACCAATGATTTTTCAAAAACATTCAACAAACAGTGCTTTTCTTTCTTAGTTTGAGGGTTTTAAGGTATATATAGATAAAATTCTCGAAGGACCTTTCTGAAGATTTAATCTAGATTTTCTTTTTTCTGATTGCTCACAGAAGGTGTGGAAAAAAGGCTGTGACGCAGCACGTAACATGACTCGGAACATGCTCCTGTATTCCTCTCCATTCTTAAACAGGATATGTTTATCCTCTCGCACCTTTCCTGAAAATCAGATCTCTTGCTAAGAAGCAAATGTTTTATTTCTTTTACTGGGATGGTATCTAGATCACATCTGTCTTAAACGTGGCAGCTCAGGGGTCACTAAATTTTTGGCGAGCATTGTGGTTTGTTGACAGTGACTTTTTTTTAACATGAAACTATATCTATCTTACGGATTTTCTATTTGTAGTACACCTGCAACTCATAACTGGAGAGTATGGTTGAATACTTTGCATAAAGCACACTACTTAATGGACAAATGCTTATGGACCTTTAAAATATGTAACATGAAAAAAATGGCATAGAAATTTACAGTAAGAGAGCTCTTCTAAAAGCTGTCTGGTTTGCATGTGTCCGGTTTACATATGTAGATACACTTGGTCATTTTTATCTGCAACAGTAATTTCTTTTCTGACACTGCAGGCATGCCCCTGGGTCACTGAAAGCAGAAACTTTCTGGAATTTCTTTAGAAAGCCTGAGCTTTCCGTGGAGTAAAACTGGTGACCAAAAGAATGAGCATACATGTTGTTAGGTTCTCTAACCACTATAAATACAAACTTAGTTTAATTGCTGCTTAAACTTCGCTTCAGGAACTGCACACTTGTACTGATGACACAACATTCAAGACTGGCAAATGCTGTTTGTTAAATCTCGTGTTACCCTTACTATGTTTAACTATCCTGTCAGTCAATTGTGTTTGGGTTCAAGTGCCATGCCTCTTACTCTTACACCTGGGTGAAGTATTTCTTAGTAGCTAAGAATGCCTTCAGAACAAAGAGGGCTAGTAGGAGGATTAGTGGGAGCTTGTGATAAGCCATCTTTACACTTCCATCTCTTCTAACTCGGTGTGATAGAACAGCTTATCTAATGATTAAGAGACAGGGATGTAAAGGGACAGCTATCTTGGATTCAACCTAATTATCACAGGAAAAATAATTATAGAGTGTTTTTAAAATGCTTAGAGCAGCAATAGAAAGAAGTGAAAGAGATTATATCAGTACCCATAACAGACACTGCTTCTGAGACTCACACCTTAATGATCTGCTTATGACGAGATGTTTCACACAAAGGGCATCTTTCATCTGTGTGCTGGCTGACAGTTCCCATGCTTCTGAGACCAAATAATATAAACAGAAGTATCCTCTCAGTTTCTGCTAAAGTCCTCTAGCCAATTTTACCAAATTCCCAAGCTGGCTTCTGCACTGCCATCCTAGGCAGCCACCAGATGCCACCCACCTGTGTACACAGGCTCTATAGCAGCACACAGAAGCTGCGTCCTGAACAAATGGTAAGAAATACCAGATCTAACGTAGAAAAACCACCTCTCCAACAGAAACATGCATCTCCAGACATCCAGGCAACAGATTCTGGATTCAGACCATGAGAGGAATGACATTAGTAGCTCTGCTGAGCACTTCTACCACAGCATTTGCAATAAAGAATTATGTTGAACTAATATTTTATCTTGCAGTTCTGAAAACAGTAAACAACAGTGTAAGAGGGAGGAATTACAGTCTCTGGAAATAGCTGCTCCTCCCTCCTTAAAGCTTAGATTTAGCTTCAACATATGTCAAGATATTTTACAAGAACCAATGATTCTCCCAGTCTAAGTGGAGCAACCTGACTCAAGCTTGATCAGTTTTATTTCTAACTAGATTTTTGGATGATGGTTTTGTCCTGGGTTGGAAGATCTTAACTCTGGCATACCTGGGTGTAAGTTAGTTTGTGAGGATCTAGTTAGTTCGTAATCTTAGTAAATTATTCTTTAATTACATAGAGCATTTGGAGAGAAAGCTTCCTGAACTCATAGAGAACACCATTAGACTTGGTAAATTATATTATACATTTATTTAAATGAGCTGTTACCCTAATAGGCCAGCATCTATTCCTATTTTGAGTCATTAGCGAAATCACAATCAGTACCCTGACAGTCTAATTAATTTATTTGAAGCCATTAAAAAAAAAAAAAAAGAGAAATTGCATAGCAAACCACGCTTAACTACTCACCATGGCAGTCTATCACAGATACAGTGAGGTATTCAAAACCAGGAACTATATAGTTTGTATCATTCGGGAATTAGCTCTAATTCTGATTTGTAAGTAACATGGGCTGGATTTAAAACGGTAGTTGTGGTGTGCAGGTTTTCCATGTAGGAGAAATTGATGTTTCTTAGTTATTCACAGGGGCTAGGTGCGTAACCCTGCCAGAGGGGCCCAGGCAAATGGGGGGCAGGTGATTCCCCCGCCCGCCCGTCCATCCGTCACCCTCCACGACAGGCCCCAAAGGCCAGCTCACCGAGGAAAGCGCTGCCGCTTGCACCCCGAGGAGCGCCGGCATTGTCTGCTGAGAGGGAACAACGCTCACAGGCCGCGCTATCACCTAAAGAAAAAAAATATTCGTATTAATATCCACTAAAAGGGGGGAGGAGGGTGTATAACAGTGCTGACCGACGCCGTCCTCTGGCGGGCGGCCGCGCTTGCCTCGGCGGGCGGGGAGGGCGAGCGCGGC
>VYZM01012262.1:184297-203959 GCA_013398915.1 Dromas ardeola
CACCCCGCCAGGTCGCGGCTCCTTCCCGCCTCCCTGACTCAGCGGCCGGTGCCGAGTTGGGGCCGCCCGCCGTGAGGGGAAGGGGGGAAGATGCCCGCCCTGAGGGGACGGAGCCTGCGGGGCGCTCGGTGAGGGCGGGCTTGAGGGGATCCCTCCCTCCTCTAAGGGATTAGCGCCGGCCCCGGCTGTCCCGTCGCTTGACGGCGACTTACCTGGGCAGCCGCCTCCCTCCCCTCCCTCCCGGAGCCAGTCGCTTCGGCAGAGAGGGAGCGGAGCCCGCCTACGCCCCTCCCCGGGGAAACTTTCCGCCACCGCCCGCGCCAGGTAGGGGCTGGACCCCGCCTTCCCCTTCCCTCCACCGGGGCGGGGGCCGTGAGGGGGGTGGCGGCGGTTGGGGCCGGGCCTCCGACCTGGCGGCGGGGCCTCCGGGGCGGGCGCCGAGTTGAGGAGGCGACTCGCCGTCGTTTCGCCTCGTCGGCGGGTGCGGGGCGGCGAGGCCGGTGCCCCCCGCAGCCGGGCAGCTGGTGCCTGGCCTCAGGGCCGGCGAGGGGAGTATATAGGTCACTGGAAGTAATGCCCGCCTAATCCCCTTTTATCTTTTCGGCTCGGCTTTTCCGCTGCTGGTTTGTAGGGCGAGCTGGGCGGCGTTGGCCACAAACTTCTGGGAGAGGACTCAGCCTTCGCGCAGGGGGAGCCAAGGTGAGAGCGTGGGGATGCGCGCTTTTATTTCAAAGAAGGCTTTTTTTTCCTCACAAGTGTGACACTTTACCTAGTGCCAGGTGTTTCTCCTTGCATCTGGTAGCTGCGTGACCCTGTGCCTGGGTTGTCAGTTTGGGTTCAGGCTTCTGTTTTAACAGTCCAGTAGCACTGAGGTTTGGTTTTTTTTTTCTTTTTCTTCAGGGCACTCATTGCATTGCTCGCCAAATCGCTGACAGCTATTTTGGTATTTTCTTGGGATGCCAAAGGAAAGCAGAGGTCTCAGCAACTTCAGGGCCCTGGTAACTGGAGAAGGCAGTGAGTGTCCTGATAAAGCGATTGCTGCGTTGCTGTGATGTTTGAAGCAATGAGGAACTATTAGCGAGGTCATGTGAATGTGTTCTGGCACCCAAGGTTGTTGGTAGTAACTCAGTATGATTTTGATTGAGTTACTCTGTGTGGACAAATCTGTAGGCGCGGGCAGATGCAAACACTGACTGTTAGGAGGTTGTGCATAGGACCAGCCCGCCGGTATAGAACAGTTTGACAGGTTGGGATGTATGTTTTCTTGTAACTGAGAAATGCTAAGGCACACTTGGTAGTATTTGGAGATTTTCATTCCAGTCTGATTTCCTTCTCCTCCCTGGGGTGTGGGATTCATTTTCTGATGAGCGTTAATGTGTCATATGATGATAAGAAGAAGAAAAATGCCTAAAAATTAATGTGTTATTTTATATGCTGCCATACTTCTTCTGGCTGAACTGAAAAAGACTTCAGAATCTGCCAGTGTCCTCTCTCTCTGCCTACATGTTTTCTGTTGGTCAGTGTGAACCTCTGATGCTGCGTAAGAGTTTATAGTTGCATTTTTCATCTGTACAACAGTGGTTTTGTTCCTCCTCGTAGCTGTAAGAAGGATTCAGGGTCTCATCTTGTTAGTGTTGAAGCATGATGCTTTTATCTTGCTTTCATTTTCAGAGAGAAGAGGGAGTGATAATAAGCTGTCTGTTCAAAGAGATGTCTCACACACCAGTATGTAGTAGTGTTAGGTCATGCAGTACAGGACTATGTTTCTGGCCTGTGCTGGTTTTATATCATATTTTCAAGAAGTAAACCTTTTGGAAAAAATGACGATTGGAAGGGTTTGTAATACCTGAAGGCGTGAAGTCAGATTAGGGTTTTCACTTTATTTGTGTTGCCTTACTTCTGCTGGGCTGTGTATGAAGAGTCCACCTGATCTGAAACTAATCTAAGAATTAGGACCTAATGCTGTAATTTGTTTCTTCTTCTCTGGCTCTGCTTTAATGAACACTGAAGGTCAAAGGGAGAAGGAGAAGACAGAAAAACTTACAATCTACTTGTAAAGTATAAATAATTGCAAAGGGCAAGATTGTACCAGTGAGATACTGGTGTGAGGATGGCAGCGGTGAAGCTGATGGAACATCCAGATGCCTTTTTCTGTTATCCATCTCAATCAAGGCAAATGTTTTCAATTGACTTCTGCTAACAGCTATTTTAATCTGTTTATTGAGCCATGATGATTGATGATATGTGCTTTGAAAAATAAGTGAATACTATTAAAATGATGAAAAATGGGTTGCCAAAGCCCACAGAAGAAACATAACTTCATTTACATCTTTTTTCTTTTCTTTTTTTAAAAAACAAAACAAAACAAAAAAACCTTTATGGTAACCACGTTGTGTCTAAACTATATGGTGGTGATGGTAAAAATTAGATTATCCTCTGTGAGGGTTTTTTTGGTTTTGGGTGTTTAGTTTTTTTTTTTCCCCTAAATGGGATGCAAAACTTCATAGAATCCAAAACTAGGAGAACCAAAATTGGAGAAACTGCTGCTAATGTGGTTTTATTTGATCCTGGCATGAAACTGAGTTTTAGAAATCTGTATGTGTATTTTCTTTTCAAAAGACTATAGTAATGCATTGATGCCTGTTAAGCTTAAGTCTTCAGATTTACAGACTTTCAGTAGCATCTGAAGCACCAGTTTCTCTGTTAAACTGCTCATTGAAGGGTTATCAAGATTACTTTGATGTACATCAAGTTTTAAGGCTTTTTAAAAAATAACTTATTCACAAATGCTGCTGTTCCACCCTTGCATATCTTTATTTATTAGTATACAAATGCTGCTTTTTTGATGCTCACAGAAGGTTTAATTGAAAGGGCTTTTCAAATTTTAATTAGACTATGGAAATCTTGTTTAGTTCTTTAATCTTTGAGTTGCATGCTCAAGTTTTAAAAATTTCAGGTCTCCATATCCTCTTATAATCTTATTGTGACTAGCAGTTTCTCTCAGACATTTGAGAGAGATGTTCTCTCTCTGTCTTTGTGCTCTATGGCACGTCTAGAGTAGTTGGTATGTTTGTGATGTTCGTTATGTGCTGCTGAGAACAGGGCTTTTGTGACCTCTTGTTCCAGTCATCTGGTTTTTGTAACAGTTTTATAACTATATTTTGGTTTATAGGCACTTAAACTCTAAGAACTCTCCTACTCAAACATGCTGACTTGGCATTGTTAGCTTACTTGTAGTCTCTTCTCAGCCTAATCAGGTAGTTATTTAGTGTAAGACTGACCTACAACCCAGGAAATATCATATCCTCTGTCCCCATTGGAGAAAGCTCCCAGGAAGGAGGGCATCAAGGAAGGCTGTTGGCAAAATGGTGCTTTTTGTATCTTGGTTTTGGATGTGTTTCAGGTAATGTATTACACAACAGTGGATGCCTGTACTTTAGGTATGTTATGGATGCGCTTTTAATGCTCTGATACTGTTGAGTCAAGAAAAGTAACCTCTGGGTGCTTCCAGAAGAGGCCTGTGCTGGTCAAAAGCTGGAGCACTAGTGATCTGGAAATTCTGAATTTCTTTCAGTCCTTTTTGCAGCACAGCATAGTGGCCAAATAAAGGCTTGTAAGAAGCTGCTGGTATGGCTGTTCTGTAAGAATTGCTGTACCATTAAAAACTCACAAGAACAGCCTCCAAGAAGCGGTGCCTTTTTCTGATTGGATTCATCATTTTGGAAACAAGAGCTGGGACTTCACTGTGTCATGGGGAGCAGGTCAGTTAGACCTGGATCAAGCCCGAAGACTGACTGGGCTGAACGGAAAGAATGGTTTTGAATGTACTTGTAAATACATACAGCAATAAGTGATTCTGGAATAATTGCTTCTGTGTAATATATATACACACACACCTCCCAGTACATTTTCAAGTGTCAATTTAAGTTCGGAGTTCCTGTGATGCTAGCAAAGCATTCACAGCTAAAGTTAGTGTTATGAAGACTGAGGACCTCTTGGGGACACATCTTGCCTTACTTTCTGTCTTAGGCATTGATTATAAGGCTTCCTGCTATTATATGTAGATATCTTTTAGTAAATGAGTCATTGATGGTATGATAGGAATGCTGTCTATTTTAAACCATGTGGCCAAAAAATTCTTGTCAAAGGTGATCCTGAAGGGCATGTCCAGGTGAGGCAATTAATTCCACGTGGAATGAAAGCAGAGCAGGTGAGGTAAGAGCTGGTGACAATGGTGGTAGAGGCTCAAGGTACTCAAAGACACAATTTAAGAACGTGTTACCTCTGATATCTAGTGGGATTACCTTTAATTAACACAGGAAGGTTTGGAAACATGGCACAAATATGGCTATCTGCATGCAGGAGGCCTGAAACCCTAGTTTCATATATATATACACATGTAACAGTATTTTTCCTCCAAAATCAATATCCACCTGAAAAGGAGGGATCCTGAGTTAGTTTGTATAAAATGTACTTGGGGCTTTGACTTGTGTTATTTCTGAACTAAATGCATAGTAGTTGCAGAATTTATCCTGAAATTTATTCTGTTTCAAACTGTATGGCTCCCTATGGGTGGTAAGTTATTGGGAAATCAATGACTTTTTTTTTTAAAAACAAACAAACAAACAAACAAACAAAAAGGTCAGATTGTGAGGTAATACTGGATTGCCTACCTGCACAGTGACAATAGACCATGACAGTTAATTCTTGTCTAATAATAATTAGTATTGTAGAGGACATATTATCCCCTTCTGTGTAGGGAAATACGTAGCTAGATTAGTGTTAAAAGTATTAGGCAAATTCTTATTATGTAATTTTTGCCATTTAACTGTAGAAGCATAGTCAAATGTCATTGTCTCCCCTTGTACCTCTACTGTAGTCTCCAAACAGTATGACAGACACAGTTTTGTTTATTTAAACAGTTGTATGCCAGGTTTGGGGGGAGGTGGTGGTGTTTTTTGTTTGTTTGTTTTTTAAAAGAGGCAAAAAAGCTGTATGATAATAAAAACATGTGCTAGGTTCTTTGCATAACTAACTGTTGCTGAAATACACTTGTGCCCTTCTAATTCTAGATAATTTTTTACAAGTTGCCTGTAGTGTATATTGGTGGAGGGTAGGATTTATTTCTGTGAAAATTTTTATATAAGGTAGTGACTATTCTACTAGGAGTTTAGTTTGCCTGGGGAACTCATCAAGTGATGACAGCGAAAGAGCTCACAGCTAGAAGGATTTCCTAATGTATGTAAAAAAATAAAACCTTTAAACTATTGACAAGACCTATATGCCAGTAAACTTAAGACCTATATGCCAGTAAACTTTTGAATTGTAACTTAAATTTAACTGTTGGCTGCTTTTATTGCACTGGCTGATGGTTTAAGAGTTGAACTGCTGAAGAATCAATCCCACTTGCATTTACAAAATCTTCTGTAAAACCTCAGGTACTCATAAGCAGGAAGGAAAAGAATTTTGTATTTTTGAGTTGGTTTTATTAACAATTAACAGTTAATATATTTGTAATAACAAAACATTTTTCAGATGGGCTTGTTTCTTTTTTGGCACACTGGTCAAAGTGCAACGAATGAAAAATTGCTGTTGTGCAGCCAGGTCCAAAAAGTGGTGTGGGTTTTTACTAAATTGTGTTTACTCATGCTGATGTGGCAGGCTCCTGCCCTAATGCAACAAGCAAGAGGGACAGATAATTTGGCTTGCTGCTTCACCAGTGTACTGGCATTACATTAAGAGTAGTGTTTCTGGAACATATAAGGGAAGATGGGAGCCTGAGTAGGGAGGTGCTGCTTTTATAATTACAAGTTTAAGCTGAAACATCCATGGCTTGTTACCTTGTTACACTGGACCCATGTGCTTTATTAAACATAGCTGTGCTGTTTCCTCCTTGCACACTTGTGACACTTTTATGCTTTGCCAGTGCAATAAATATGTTTTAGTACAGGGTCATAAATTCAGTATTCCTGTAAGAAAACCTGCGGAGGACAAAAGCTTATCTCCCCTTGCGAGGAACTCCCTTTCTTTTCCGTGCGGGACTTCAGAGATGAGGGCTCTGTTCCTCTCTGCATCTGACTTAGAATTATGGTGGGTTCTTTCTCCTGTGTGCCTGACCGAGGTACAGCTATGACAGGTGCTAAGCAGTCAAAAGATTTTTCTGTGAACCATTAATGCCTTCAGAAAAGGTGCATTGCTCCTTGTTTTGCGCTGATGTTGTTACCGAACCACCCAAATGTCCCTGCAGTGCCTGTAGCATGGATTGGGAATATCAGTCATATTGTGACTCATAATTCTGAATTTCAAAGAATTAGTGAATTCAGCTAGTCTGTTACTTTGAGGTGGTCTTGCCTTTTTATTATGTTTATTATGTTTTTTTCTTTTTTTTTTTTTAATTGGCCATTTTGTCATTCAGTACAAGCATAGAACACATAGTCAGCAATAGGCGTAACAGGATAATTTCCTTCTTGAATTGCTGACTTGCGTTAAGATTAATTATGCTTGCCTGCTTGGAGTGGCTTCAGGTAAACAATTAGAAAGTTCTTTATCAGCTCCTTGAAACATTTTCATAGGATGAGGAGCGTGTGAAATGGAAGTATGTTTTCTTAAAAGTCAGGTGGTGGGGGGCATGGAAAGGAAGAAAATAAACATGGAGGGCAGAAACTGATTTGCCCTCACAATGATTTCTGTCCTTAGTGTTTTGGTCCCAGCACTGTGAACAAAACTGGGAAATGTTAGCGTGAGCTGGCTGCCAGATACCAAAGAAGTTTTATGGATGTCAGTGGTTACACCTGCTTTCAGCAGTATTTCACTGGCATGATTTTTACAGTGGTAACATTTGCCAACAACAGCCCAGTGCTTAAGGGTTCCTGACTTGTTGATATAGCAGAACAGACCGTAGCATTGAGATGATTTTGCAGAATTTCCTTAGGCTAGACAGAGCTAGGTTTGTTTTGGTTGGATGCTAGTGGAGTTCTTGGGCTTGGAAAACTTTTTTTCTTTTTACAAGAACCTTTGTTGTTGAAAAAAAATTAATTAAATATTCAGGGAGAAACTCCTCTCTTGTGAGACCCCACCTGGAGTACTGCATCCAGCTCTGGGGCCCCCAACATAAGAAGGACATGGACCTGTTGGAGCGTGAGTCCAGAGGAGTGCCACAAAGATGATCAGGGGGTTGGAGCACCTCTCCTGTGAAGACAGGCTGAGAGAGTTGGGGTTGTTCAGCCTGGAGAAGAGAAGGCTCCGGGGAGACCTTGTAGTGGCCTCCCAGTACTTAAAGGGGCCCTACAGGAAAGATGGGGAGGGACTCTTTATCAGGGATTGGAGTGATAGGATAAGGGGTAACAGTTTTAAACTGAAAGAGGGGAGATTTAGATTAGATATTAGGAAGAAATTCTTTACTCTGAGGGTGGTGAGACACTGGAACATGTTGCCCCATTCCTGGAAGTGTTCAAGGCCAGGCTGGATGGGGCTTTGAGCAACCTGGTGTCCCGGCCCGTGGCAGGGGGGTTGGAACTAGGTGATCTTTAAGGTCCCTTCCAACCCAAACCATTCTGTGAAACAACTAAGGAAGTTTTGCAAATACTGTATTTATGATGCGTGCTATACGCAAGTTATATCTTTTGTTAGTGGTGTTGTTTTTAGCAACTTAGTGAAATGGGTTAATCAGAAATGTTAAATCGCATCCACCAACCAACATTAAAGATGTAGGGATAAAGGTCAAAGGAAGTTATAATGCTCTTTGTTAGATCAATTTCTATAGCTGAGGGAGTAGACGACGTTCTGGGCACACAGACCTTGGTTCTGCTGACATTCAAGCCAGCTCAGTTAAAATTACTGAATTATTTGATTTTTGGTGTATACAGAAACTATCTGAACACTTTTCCAGGTATTAATGTTTCTTCTAGCCTTTGCCTATAAGGAAAAAAAATGTTAGCAGAATTTGTGGTTTGTATTTGCATGAACTTTTCCCATTAGCCTTCACTGAAATTCAATAGCATTTGAGTTACTTGGTGTGCAGATACATTTTAAAAAGTTAAATGAATTAAAGATGAATGAAATGTTATCTGATTCTTCCTCTTGACAATTTGGAATTCTAAAGTGATAATAATGCCTCCCATTTCATGGATGTTGCATTAGTTTAGGAAGTGATATAACTATAACTAACTATGCATAGCTTAAATTCAGTACTTGCTGTGCGTTATATCATTAACATAGCAGAATTCAATAGGTGGAAAGTTACTGTTTGATTTTAAAGTAGCAACAAGTGTGGGGGATAAAATTTTGTTGTATTGGCAGGAAGGCATATTGCGTTACTAGTGGTAACATTCCTACAGAGTTTTGGCAAACATGTAAAGAACAACAGTTTAGGTTTAAAAGAGGCATCAACTCAACAGCAACATTTCAGGAGCACTGAGCATTGAGCTCGGTGACAGGAGATAATGTGATCTAAGCAGTTATCATTCCAAAGTACACTCAAATATTCTGAGATAAAAGTATTTATTCAAGTACAGGAATATTGGTGTCTGTGGCACAAGGAAGTTAAAAAAACAATTGATGGCAGAATAAAGAAACTTTTCCATTCTGAAAAATTCTACTAAAAGTCTGTGTGAATAAAAAGGAAAAGAATATTGGTACTGTCTCGGTAGAGGTGACTGAAGGCTGGCAAATTGGGGAGATTTTCTGGATGAGGGTGTTTGTGGACACCTAGCAGAAATCATCCATATCACAGGATTTTAATTACCTAGGAGTGTTAGTTAGAGAGTATGGTGGGATGCAGGTTCCTAGTAAGTTCTTGGAGGACTTTGGTAAAGCTTTCCTGGTACTAAATATGAAGAAAGCAACCAGAGGATAGTCTCTTCCAAGCTTTGCTATAACCACAAGATAAGTAACTTGTGTGAGAGTGGGGAAAGTGAGAGTCTGGGAAGGAGGACTTGTGCTAAAATAAAACAATTGATATTTAGAAAGGCAGACTTCATCTAAGTCTGGTTAACATGAATCTTATCCACTAGTTCTGTGTGTTAAGAGCAAAAAAAATTGAATAATTGGGAGAGACATTGTTCCTTCAGGAAATTATATTAGTGGCAGAAATGGAAACTATTCTTCTGCAGAGGAAAATAGGAAATGTAGTGAGAGCCTGGTTTATCTACTAGTGAGCTCTTTAACATCAAACACAGCAAGGAGGGAAAGGGAATCCCAGCTGGGTTGCCAAGGGCAAGTGTGAAAATATAGCACAAGCACATATAATTCAAATGCAACATTCAGAATGGCCAACTCAAAATGAGTAACAAGAAATCATTATAGAAATATAATATTAGTAAAAAGAAAGGGAAGGTTTGCTGCTCTTTGTAGACTGGAGCTGTGGACAGATAATGCAAAGAGGTTGCCTTTTTTCTTTTTTTTTTTTTTTTCACCTCATGTTTAAGAAGAGAGACTGGGACTAGGAAGCGAACATGGTGTTCAAGGCAAGTGCTAAAACCCTAAGCTGGTGTGAGGAAGGAATGAGTTATAGAGCATTTAGATAAGTTTAAGTTTGAAGTGTTTAAAAAAACACTATTGAAAGGGTAAGAGCTGGCTGATGTAATCTCTGAGCTGCAGCAGTTACTTAACTGATGGGGAATGTGTGTGATACTGTGAGACTGAGAAGAGTGATTATAGTGTCTGTCTTTACAGGTGTTGAGGGGGGGAAGTGGAAATGAGCAGTTATAGACCCAGTTGTTTAGCTTTGATTATTTGTTCCAGTGTTTTTCCTGGGAATTAAACCCTCCTAAAGCAGTAGAAGATAACAAAGAAATGAGCAGTAGCCCGTATGATTTTATTTTTAAGATTAAACCATGTTAGACTAATGCAATTTCTTTCTCCGAAATCCTAACAGGCCCCGCAATCAGAAGAGGAGCAGTTGATCTCTGATAGTTTCACTCTTTATGATAGAAAATGTCAAAACTTCACTCTTGTTAAAGAATGTCTGGAGGAATTGACTGTGGGTAAGTGTTAAACTGCTTGAAAAACATTGTTTTCTCTAGAAATGGACTCATGAAATAATGTTTTGGTTTTGGGGTGGGGTTTTTTTTATTTTTTATATATATGAAGGATTTAGGTATTATAGTGGGTAACAAGAATGGTAAGAGTCAACATTGTTATGGAATTGTAAAATTAGAGAATATCATATGAAGATATTGTCACAGAATGATTGAATACTGCCCTCAGAAAAGGGTTTTTTTAATAGGGCTGGTTCTCAGGTTGGGACTGAGGTTTGCATAGCAAAAGCATGAGCCCCAACAGCCCAGTTCTTTGGTTCAAACACAGTGAGCCTAAGTAATTACTGCCTCCTGGTTGATGCGAGCAATCAGAGAAGGCCAGAAGGACGAAATGCTTCCCCCTGAGGCTTGCTTCAGTAAACCTTTAGGACCTTTCTAGTTCTTACTGCGGGGTCCTGTGACTGTATCACATATGTGTGAATAGAAGTATATTCTGCAAATTCAATGAAGTAATCTATTTAGCCAGTGTTGAGGTACTTTCCAGTTTTGGAGATGGAATTTACTTTAAAAAAAAAAAAGAAAAAAGGAGGTAATATGAACCCATTGGAGGGAGTCTGGAGAGCAGTAAGGAACACCTGGTATCTGGAGGACTGACTGAATGAACCGGGTGCTGTTATTTTAGCTTCAAAGAAGAGAAAGAGGTAGTGGAGAAATTAGAGTGAGGGTTAGTCTAAGTGTGTGAAATACACATATTTCTCGCAATGATCTGTTTTCTTTCCTTGGTTGATAAGACACTGTTGCTTGGAATATATTATCAGGAAAAGTTGGGAACAATTTTAAGAACAGGTGATGCAAGCATCTGCGAGTTGTGGAAACATGATTGGTATTACCATGGCACAGGGGGAAGGACTAGATAACTTTAATCCTTTGACTGGTAAATAGATGGTTACTGTGGTGCAGCATGATCTGTAAAATCCAGGGAGAGCGCAGTACTGAGAATTCCTTTTCTCCAAATGTCTACTCTTATGTCTCATCTGACAGGGAGAAATATATTAAAACATTATACCTCTCTTTCTTTTTTTTTTCTCTTTTTTTTTTTTTTTTTTTTTTTCCCGCTTGGCGTAGGTGGGTGCCCNCCTGCATGGAGTAGATGAGTGACACGTAAATCTTCACATCGCTGTGGCTGTTGCAAAGTAGCTAGAACTCCCTGTTATAAGACAACAACATGAAAAAAGGTCTGTGGGCATGCCTGCGGGCTCTGCAGGAGCAAATCCTAGAACAGAGTGTGCTAGAAAATGTGGTGTGAAGGTGCCAAGGTTAGCTTCAAAAGCAGTTTAGTCATATTTGTATGGCATTGCATCCAAGCCAATGTGGTTTTACTGTTTCCAGACCTGACCTGTGCTAATGTCTGCTGTCTGCCATGCAGACTTAATCAGCTTGTGCTAGTGACAATTTGGCAAACTCTTTGGTGTAATCCACTGTATGTTGTAAACAACCCTCTGTTGTGCTGCCTTTGTAGCCTGTGTTTATTTGGGTGCAGTAACTCTGTTTCTTTAATTAATTGTCCAGTAACAGCAGAAAACAGGGATGGCTCTTCACTGTGAGATTTCTTGTCTGAATGCTAGGGATAACAACAGTGACATTAAATAAAGGTTTTAATTTCAGTTGGATGCTATTGGGCAAAGCTGTGAATAGCAGAAGAAAAATAAAGATATGAGGAAGTACTGCAGTGTCAACTGATCTTTAAATCAAAAGCAAATAGGCACAATTTTACATAAAATTAACAGTTGAGGAGACCTTTTTTTTTACTCACAGAGGGAAGTTTCCCAGATTGTATCACTTCTATAGTATGTTCTTCCTCTTAATTACCATCATGCATGTATGAAATAGAGCTAATTTTTAACATACTTCCCTTTTAATATTTTAAATCCATCTGCTGTTTTTGTGAGATTTTGAATGGCATGTATTGCTACTGGGAGTGTTTGTACTGATTCATAGATCTGTGGACTATGGTTTCTGGGGTTATTTTCTTGGGCTTTCACATGAAGGGGAAAGATAAGGAAAGCAATTTAAATTTCCCAAACCACAAGGCTATGCATCTTTCATAATATCTAGCCAGGGTAATGGTGTAGGTTATGATACATGGGATGCAATACAGTCTCTAAGGACAACTTTCATCTCAAATAAAATGCAGTATAATCCTGAGCTCAAAATTAATTGTGTAAAAGAGGATGGCTAGTTCTTGGCTATTCACTTACAAATCCTTGAAAAGGCTTTTGCCATTCTGAGGATGTCCTGTAACCTGCCTATTAAAAGAAGGTTTGACAGACTGCTCTGCTGTGGGTTGAAGAAACATTGAAAACTGCCTTCTGTCATGATGTTGATGATATCAAGACACAAAATAGAGCATCTTAATTCATGAAGGTTACTGCTATGAATTGACTATTTTTATGTTCTAAAACTGTTTAATGTCCTTAACACACTGATGTTAAGACAGGATTTCAGGCTATCCAGGCAATGTAAGCTGATATATACATATATAAAAACCATTTTTTTCTGATATTCAAATGATTCAAAATTATTTTTTTTAATATCTGGTTCCAATTCCTTTGAGCAGTTCCTCTATCGTTTCATGTTTTCCTCATTTGTCTCAGTTTTCAGAAATGAGAAGGCAGAAACTTTTTGCGTTCTCTCTCTTTCCCTCTGCCCTCCTCTCCCCCCTCCTTAGGATACAGAATGCAGATGTGTATTATTTTTTAGCTGGAGTGTGGTGTTGCTTGCTAGCTTTGTCAAAGCTGTGTATTTGATGCAAAAGCAAAATACTCGTTCTTCCAAAAATATGTTACATAAGGCAAGACTGTGCTTGGCAGTAATGGTTTCTCAGTGCCTAGAAAGTCAGTGCTCTCTGGAGATAAGGATGTATTATTTTCTACCTGGCAGTACTGAATTTTGTCTGGAGGTGAATGGGAGCTGGTAACAACTACACACTGGCAATACTGTGTGATTAATATGACTCTCCTGGGCCACAAGTACAGGAAGCTCTCGGTTTAATTATAACTGTGCTTCTGTAATTTAATTACAACTTTTTTAACAAAAAAAAAGCTGATTAGAAATTGGAATTTCTTTAGATTTTTTAAATTCTTGTGATTTTGTATGCTAGACTGAGTCTTTTTTTGCCCTGTAACCTAAGGTGTGTGTTGGTGGTTTTTTGGGTTTTTTTGTTTTTAAATGAGTTGGGAAGCTAAAGGTACTTAGGTTCTGGAAAGTTATCATAGATTGATGTTAAGGTTTCAGATCCAGATTTTTTTACATATGTGTGATCAGAGACTCTTTCCGTGTTCCAAATGCCTTCTCTTTGAAACCTGCACATTAACTGCATATCATAGAGAAATCATGCTTTTGTAGACTACAAAAGAACAGGCATTTGTGTTTTTCTTTACTGCCTCAGTAGTAGTAACAAAGAGTCATTGAGTCAGTCTGGCAGTACTTTGAAGCTGAAACACTGAATGTATGTTAGGATAATACGGCACCACTCTTAAATATATGTAGTATTTTATTAAGCACATAATGGAAAACATGCTCTAGCCAGATCAGAAATGGGATTGTTCCTCATATGATTCTGTTCTTCATTGACTGGTTTCAGTCTCTTGTACCAATTTTCAGTTTCAGGCTTGTGATTCTAGATAAGAAATGTTCTTCAGGTTGAAGCACGCTGGAATCTTTAAAACAAATGTGCTAAGAGGCTCATTTCCCCCTCCCTCCCCCCCTTCCTTCATTCTGATCCACGTGAAGCCCCTCTGTGGGTGCTTCTTGCATGCTCCTTTCCCACATCTGTTGGAAACAGTGATTTCTAGCGAGGCTTGGGGTTACCTTCTGGGCTAGACTTTATTTTTGACTATGAGTAGGGGCTATTTCTCTCTTTTTTTCTTTCTTTTCCTCTTTTCTGTTCCCTGTGATGGACTATTTCATATGCAGCTAAAAGAAAAGAAAAATGCCAGGTTGATCAACTTGTAAACCTCAATCACAAGGACTTCATTTAGACTATACCTTTTTTTATTATGTGTACGACAGTAGTTTTTAAGCTATGCTGCAAATTAAAGAAGGTAAATCCAAGGGAGAAAATAATTATTTAAACTAAAGGACAGCTTGGTCAAGAACGCAATTATAGGTTCCACTTGTAAATTTACACAGATAAGTGATACAGCAAAACAAAAATAGAAAGACTGTATTTAACAAATCAAACGTATAATCTTACTTTGATGACAAAACATAATGGATCTATGAAGCAGACAGGAGGAGAGCTAGTGTTAATTACAAATTATGGAGAAATCTCCTTCCTTTAGAGTCCCCAGTCAGAATTATTTTGAGTAATATCATGGTTAATGAACTAGCATTATGTTAACAGTATTTTACTATTTCAGTAATGCTGTACACAATCCTCAAGCTGCGGAAGCCGGCTAGTAGTAACAAAGGCCATACAGAATGTTGGCAGATAAAAGCAGGCGAAGTTGTCCTGAGTCTCTTACGGATTTTTATCTCTAGTGAGCTATGCAAAGTAGTACCTTTCTGAACTGGGGTCAAAGAAAAAAAAGACCTAACAAACTTTTTCCCTCATGTAGTATTTAAAAAAAAAAAAAATCGCAACGTACTATTTAAAGGGTACTTTAACAAAAAAAAAACCCAGCCCTAGGTTATAACATTTCCTGGATTATTCTGGTTCCATGTTAGTGTTATATATACATATATATTTTATTTTCTGCTATTTAGAGGCACAGGGTGGAGTAAGATTGCATTAAAGGCACTGGCAGGAAATGTTTTAGAGATGATCTGGAGGATAGAGAGATTCACCCTGGTATCATTTCAGTTGAGGAAATCGGCTAGTTTTTAGAACTACCTGTTTGTTTTAATAGAGGGGGAAAATGATGCTAAAAGACTATTACGAGATTTCTAGTTACCTCTGTGGAAGAACTTGGTATAATCATCCCTAAAATTCAGGAGCATAAAATGGCAAGGATCATCTAGTCTAGCCTGTACTGCGACCATGTTATATTTGTGATCTATAAACTGGTGTCTTCCCATAAGCTCTTAATTTTGGGGTGGTTTTGTTCATGCTACTTTGATGGGAAAGCTCTTTAAGAACCTGGTTTAAACTATGAGGTTTTGGTCAAAAATTATGTTTATGCAAAATAATTATTTTCTCCCTTCATGTATTTATCTTTTTAACTTTTGCATGATTCCTTTCAGCATGCTGAAAACTGTTTCAGAATTTTGCCTTCTTGCTTATAAGACAGAAAAACTGACAGCCTCCCTATTTTGAATTAATTTGTGTAGTCTGGAGGAATTTCTGCCAGACAGGTTAGCAGGATGTCTGTAAAATCAATTTTGAATGCTAAGCACTGTGTAAATGAATAGACACCCTTTTCATACTTGCATTTTTTTGTACGTGTGCGGCCTTGTTACATGTCAAATATAAATTTAATATAAATGACTCCAGTGTTGACAGAAAGGTGTGGATTTTTCCTTCTCCTTTGCGTTTGCATGTGTTTAGCTTGTTTAACAAGATGTTGCTATGATGCATTTCCAGTCTGAAAATTGAGTTCTATAATCAGCTTTTTGGCAGCATAGCCAGCTATAGCACTCAGTGTCACATCACTTTTTTCTGCCTTTGCAGTTTTTTTGGGTCATTTCTCCCTGCCTGCCCCGCCCCGCCCCCCTTACTTTTTAGCCGGGACAGTTTCTCAATTGCCCCAAACGTATTCAGTGTGTGATGCACAAGTGCTTTTGAGGTGCAGCACGGATGCAAATGTTTTTTGTGTTGCAGCAGTGAACAGAGGGCAGCAAGGAAGGGAAATGTGGATTGCTTCTTCAGTGGTGTGGGCACATAGCTGACGATGGCCTTGGCGTTTTCAAGGACTTCTCACCAAGGCAATGGTGTAAGGCCTGAAAGCTCTGATCTTGTTTGTGTGGACCTGTCTCATGCTGTGGAATACACTTTGTATACTGCTTCTTGTACACTTCAGATTTTATCATCTTGTTCTCTTTAAGATGGCTTGTTTTATTCCCCCAGTTGTTAAACTGCCAAATCTCATTCAGGTGTTGGGCAGTTACTTTCTAGTAATAGAAAAATAAAAATTAGCAGTCTCTACTTTCTCTGACTTTCCCTGTCTGTAGTGGAAAGCTGAATGCTGCTGAAAAGTGGCAGCTGAAGAAACTTTAGATCTAGATTGTCCACCAAATGGAACAGCTGCCAGAGCAAGTATTTCCATGCTGACCTGTTGACATGCTTTAATTGCAGGTAAAGTTAGTGTGTGTGTGCGCGTATTATAGGTAATTCATAGGATCATAGAATCAGTTGGGTTGGAAGGGACCTTTAAAGGTCATCTAGCCCAACCCCCCTGCAGTAAGCAGGGACATCTTCAACTAGATCAGGTTGCTCAGAGCCTCATCAAGCCTGGCCTTGAATGTCTCCAGGGATGGGGCCTCCACCACCTCTCTGGGCAACCTGTTCCGGTGCCTCACCACCCTCATTGTAAAGAACTTCTTCCTAATGTCTAATCTAAACCTACCCTGCTCTAGTTTAAAACCATTGCCCCTTGTCCTATCACTGCATGCCCTTGCAAACAGGCCCTCCCCAGCTTTCTTATAGGCTCCCTTCAGGTACTGGAAGGCCGCTATAAGGTCTCCCTGGAGCCTTCTCTTCTCCAGGCTGAACAACCCCAGCTCTCTCAGCCTGTCTTAATAGGAGAGGTGCTCCAGCCCACGGGTCATCTTTGTGGCCGTCCTCTGGACCTGCTCCAACAGGTCCATGTCCTTCTTGTGCTGAGGGTTCCAGAGCTGGATACAGTACTCCAGGTGGGGTCTCACAAGAGCAGAGTAGAGTCTGAGCATAATAGAAGTCTGTTTGCTGAACCATGAGCTCTCTATTTGGCACGTTGGGTGTCACGATAGGTTTTTGAGGTCTGGACACCTGTACTCTGAAAAGCAGGCTTGAGACTTCAGTCTCATTTAAAATGTAAAATAGAGACTCTAGTAGTGCTAAGCTGCATTTAGATAATGTGGGCTCTGGAGCATCCTGTCAATGTGTGGTGTTTCAGTTCTCTTCTTGTTCACACCTATACCATATACTCCACAAAGGATGACAGTTGCATAATGTTCCTGTGGTAACCACAGTAATTGCTTAAACATTAAATGAATGTATGGCAATTGTCAAATGCAATTTAGGTGTCTCTTGATGCCCTGTAACTTCTGGAGAACAACCGTATATGACCTACATACCCTATAAGTTGGTGGTAGATCACCAATGCCATGCTGATGAGAACCCAAAAGACTGTACACCAGGATTTTCTTGAGTTAGAAAGACTCCTCTTTTTTTGGTTTCAGAATATCTCCATGTTGTTTGGACTATGGGCTATGAGATAGTTGAAAAGCCTGTTACGTGAAGAATGTATGTTGTCTTTTTTTGCCTCTGAGTCTAACAGGTACATTGTAGGATACAGAAAGAGTTGAAGGAGGAAAGACTCATCTTCTTTATCTATGCTTAAAAATTGAGCGCAGAAACTTTAGAAATCCTTTTACAACAAAAACTAAGTAAGGGGTAGAGGCTTCTAGGCTTTGGTTTGTCATTGAATCATCTTACCTCACCTTACTCTGCAGTGAAACTAGTCAGGTGACAGATGAAAATTCAGATAAATCTCTTCCCTGACCTGATCTACGAGCATGAGTATTATTTGGTTCTTGATGCAACATTATACGTGTGCCTTTTTTTATTAGATAAGCTGTTCTACAAGGTGAAAAGCGCTGAACAGTTATGAGTTGCCTTCCCAAGAGAAGCTTATTCTCAGGTTGCGAAAGGGGCTGATGAAAGAGCATGAAGAGGGGTGTGGTCTTCATTGCTTGAATGTTTCATAGAAGAGTTGGCATCATTTGGGGAGGAGATGTGGATGTTAGTTGCAAGATTGACATAAGGAAGTTGTGTGCATAAGAGAAGCCCAAGCTAGCTAGTAGGAGGGAGCCTGACGTGTGGGTGTGAAATGAGACTGGGATTAGTACAGACAAGCTTGAAATTTGTCAGTATGTTTGGTTTCCAGAGTTGTCTTGGTTACATCAGGTAGGCCATTCATACCAGTCAAATAACATTAGACAGGGAACAAATATTAAATGATACTTTACAATAATTGCTAGTTCCGTTTTTTTATATACCTAGGTTTTCTTTGAAACTGATTAGAGAAAAATAGGAACAGCTGGTAGATATTAACTAAATGTTAACGATCGGGTAAACTCTTGTGCCTTGTTTGTAATTTTTAAAACTCCAAACACTTGCTTTGTGAAAATGAACACCATCTTTCAGCAGCCTTTCGCGTAGCATGTGTCCGGTCTTACCCTCCCCTGTAATGCTACATATTCATTCGTCCACCTCTTTCTTGATGCAGTTTGTTGCAGTTCTTGAGGCTGACCTGTGACTTCTGTTTTGCCAAGTTGGAAGCGAGGATATTCTTCTTCTCATATTAACTTCTGCTGCTTTGTAATGGTCAGGGAGGCATCTGGTTTCTCTGTAATATATTGTGCGAGTTCCCGAAGTATCATATCAGTGTATCTTTGGAAAACTGAGGGGCTGTAGATACACTGATGCTTGACAAGTTAAGTATTTAATATGTTGTTTTTTTCATTCTCTGAAGGAATTAATTGACAACTCTGACAGTGGTGTAAACCTGTTTTATTAAATGCAAATCATTAAAATGTTCCTGAATGTCAAGCCTTGTCCAGAAGCTCAGCTAGCAGGGCATTTGTCTGGAAGAACAACATGTTCCCAACACAGATGGCACTATATCCAAAATTGAATGAGTATCAGCTTTTACATGTACTGAGCTACAGCTTATCCATGATTCTGTGGTTGTATGGAAGCAGCTTTGATTGCCAAAGTCACTATTTCTCAATCAGTTACTGTAGGTAAGAGCTGTTCTTCAGATGGTTTGTAGCATTAGAATTTAATTACATTAATATCTTACACAATAAAGGCAAGTCTATTTCTTTCTCCTGATAGAAGCAAAAGAACAACAACTGTTAGTTTTAAACTATAGTCCAATCTCATTCTGTAACTTTGTCGATAGCAGTGTACAGCTTTTGGTTCGTTGTTTCTTCTGTCGCTGACTTAAAATCTAGTTATGCTAATGGAAAGGCCGTACAGTCACTGATAGCGGAAAGTGACATGAACTAACACAGTGATGTGAAGTCTTTCTCTAGTTCCCACTAGTTCCTACTCCATGTTAGTTCAAGTCATCAATTATACTAGTATGTTTGAGTTCCCCTGCTTTAGCTAACAATAGTAATGAAAATAATTCTAATTTCATAACGTAAGAGCTTTAGTATCTAGTTTAAGTTTATTTGTGATTAAGGCCTTGATACCAGTTGAGACTAGAGTTGATCATATTTTTTTATCAGAAAATACTAACACATTTGACATAAGTATGTTCCCATATGTTTTTGTTTTCAATTAAACTTTTCTAAGGAAAGCTTTCCTAGCTTGAGGTTGGAATTTCAGAATGAATAAAGACACAAAATGGATAAAAGCCCTTTTTTAAAGATACTTATTTTGTGTGCAGGATCTTAGGATCATGCTTCCTTTCAGCTGTGTTCTTCCTGTGGTTTTTTGGGTGTCTTTTTTTTTTTGTTTGTTTGTTCAGTTTTT
>VYZM01012262.1:204071-238064 GCA_013398915.1 Dromas ardeola
CCCCCACCCGGTGAAAGGTTTGTAGGGTTTTCGGTTTGTTCTAATTCAAAAAAAAAGAAGTAGAAAAACTGTGAAGACAGACTTGTGGGGAGGGAAGTTCTTTTTCATTCAGTGGTGAGTTTGATCTTAGGAACAATCCAGTAAAAACTTGGTTGCTATCAGTTTTCTGAAATTAATATTATAGGAGAAGATCCTGTTCTACTGATGTAAGTAATTTTTAAACTGCCTTGAGCTTCACAAAATGTTAATATAAAAGAGCTATTACATGATTTAGATCTTAATTTTTCATAGGATTCCTTGGGTTGGTTGCAGGCTACTTGGCATGGCCTTCTTTAGGAGCCAATGATATGCTATAAATACTTTAAATAGTTCTTATTTCCAATCTTTCATCACTGCATACTAGTGTATGAATTTGCTCTCACTATGGTGCTGAGGAATAGGTCCATAAAGGATACATCTGCCTGGCAGTTTGGAGAAGTATAAAGGTCTATACATTGCTCTAGTAATGCATAAGACACTTGCTCTTTCTCAGCTCAAGACAAACAAGGAAAAAACTTGCGTATATATCACATAATGTGGGCTATTCATTCCAAAGTTTCAGGGTGTGTCATAAAGAATGTTTTGTCCAACCATCTTGACTTATTTCTCATTGCTTGTCTTGAGTCTAATTAGACAAGTGCATATTTTGCCCTGAAGAATTAAGCACAGTGCAGGGAAGCTAGCAATGTGTAATGGTAGATAGGAGAAGCCACTGGCATGATGAAATAGAAAAATAAGACAAGTTTTCTGATAATAGTAACAGCTGTTTTTCTCAACTTTGGTCCCATTGAAATGGAAATAGTTAGTAGGTATCTTTCCCGAATTGGCTTCACCTCAGTACCAAATTAGTGTAAATTGTACTTGGTAGCAGCCTTATGAAACCTAAGGGAATTTGTAACCATTCTGAAGAAAGGAGATTTGGTAAATTCATTATTAGAAATTAAGAGATTTTATGATAGTCTTAAAAAAAAAAAAAATCAAAAAGGAAACCAGAAAAAAAAGTGATTCTGCTTTTCATAATAAAAGTGAGCATTATCAACATAGTGTTTTTATGTTTATTTTGAAGGAAAAAACACCATTGTAATGGCAGTAAACTTGTAAGGAAAAAGTCATACTAATACAAAATAAAACTGCAGAACAAAATCTCTAAGGATCAAATTCTCAGTTGACAGGATGTTTTCCCATGTGTCATTGTTCTTTACATCCCAACATTTTTTTAAAACAAAAAGGGTTTTCAGGTAAAGCTGACTTCATTTTTCCAATTGTGGATTAATTAAATTGTTTAAAAGTGTGCATTATTATTATTTCAAAATATAATCTTGGAATAAATGAGAGACGAGTAAGATATACTGTTAATATATGAGCCTGCAAGGATTGATTGAATTGGAAGGCTAAATGTAAACTCATTCATTAGATTTTGGTTTTGTTTCTGCAGTCCTAGAATCTGTTGGGCTGATCAGAAAAACACCAGGGAAACCTTCCTTTCTATAGCTGTTGTCAGACAAGCTTCTCATTAATCAGACAAGCAATGGAGATAATGATATTCGATGCATTTGTTGTATATGGGGCAGTAGGGACTGGTGAGGGTTTTCAAGTTGAAGTGCCCGTACAACAGGAGTTGATGGGTTTATGGCCCTTGCGAGAAGGCGGCAGGAGCCTCGTGGAAGTTGTGCTGCCCAAGCACAGAAGCTGGGGTTCCCGGTGCCACGTCTCACAAGTGCTGTTTTGATTTAAAACCAGAGAGGGCCTTACGTGCAATGCATCACGTTTTCCTGTTGGTTGTATTTGGGTTCCATCCTACTGGCTGCTCTCACACCTGCAACTGAAAGAGAGCTTAAAAGCATCTGTACTGGCCGGGGTCAAAGATCAGTTTGGCACAGTGGTGTTTTCCAGTGGCGGCGAAATATGTGCATAATCCAAGCATGTGGCAGTATCTCGGGCCATGTGCTGTGCATAGGCTTATTTAATCAAAACCCATAGTCTTTCCTTTCTGTAAGTTCAGTGTATTTTTTTTTTCTTTCATGAGTTTGACTAATTGCTTTTAAAATTGTGTATACTTTTGGTACGTGCTGTGGCCTGTAACAGTGAGTTCTATAATTTGTCACAAATTAACACTTGTGCAGGAACAGAGACGGGAAAAGGAGATATCCAGAGGGAGGAGAATGCAAGATCAAAATTTTAGGTGTTTAAGTCATGTATCATATACTCCTTTTAATTTTTTTAAAGGACTCTGTGCTTTAGTGTATGTTTCAGGGCTATGATTTACACTGTAATTTATCTCCCTGGATTCTGGAGAAATTTTTTAAACTCTGGTTTGCTAGAAATAGAATTGGATTAATGAAAAAGCAACGTCACCTACTTTGAGTGTACTGTTGGGCTTTTTAAAGCAGTGTTTGTCACCTTAGTTTCATGTTAAGTTGAATATTGTAAAATTTACATTGAATATTATTTTTGTTGTCTTTTAAAACAAAGATTTGGACACTGTAAGTATACCATTATTGAGAAGGAATTTTGGAGAAGCCTTTTTACTACCCAGATTAGATTAATAAAATTTGCTGGCAGTGCTTGTGGTTCAAAGTGAAGAAATTGACTGGGTAGTAAATTAATTGATTCCATCGCAACATGCGTGCTCAAGTTTACAAAATGCAAGCTAAGCAGAATACTTGCTTCATCCTACTTTCGTGTCTGTATTAACTAAAATGAACTGTGGCTTATCTTAACCAAGAGAAGGTGGCAGTGATTAAATAAATATGATGCATTCCTGAAGGGCACTGGTTGCTGGAACTAGCATGTAGTTGCAAAATGATTTATTGTGATATTCTTTTTATGTCGATTCAATTTGAAAGTGTCCTCTTCCTACCAGTAAAGTGCAAAGCTGTATCTTATACACAGGCTGTTTTATTGTAGGCCATTTACTACAAAGGTGTGCGGCTGACTGCTTCAGTCCCAAGTTTTGAAGCTTTTTTTTTTTTTTTTTGAAGTTTGCATGGAAACTGTTTTATGAAACGCATGGGGTGTTTTGCCTCTCTTCTAACAGGAATGTTATATTCAAGAGGAAGGGAGAGTCTTTTCACTGCATTCTAGGTGTGGCACAAAGGCAGCGTGTGACAATACGTGAATGGCTTTTTTTGGTTGAATCTTTTGCTGTTAGGGAAACCTTTGACTACACTACTGCAGAAGGAGGCTAACCTGAATCAATATTGCAACACTGAACCAAAGTCTGTGTTCTCATAGGTAAAAATACTGTAGCTCATTGACTTGATTGGTACTACTCTGGGATTTACTTTACCAACATCTGAACTTAAAGTGCAAGAAATATATAAATATTTTGTTTCAGTGCAGAACAGTGCAGTGTTTGTCAGTTTAATCACTGTACAATTATAATCTGATTGCTTTCTGAAGTTGTTTGGGATCCTTCAGATATAAAAAGGGATACTACAAAATAACTTGCGAAGTACCACTTAATATTGATTTTATTCAATAGCCTTTCTCTCACTTCATAGCTGTTCTTCACACTTAATGGCTACCCAGTTATACTGAGAAGACATATAACAACGTTATTTAAAAAAAACCCCACAACTCCACAATCCTATCTTAGGATGTTGATATTTAATCATTCCTAGTTTTGCTGGTTGTTTTTAAGTCTTAATGAGCTTTGCTTGAGTTGAGAGTTTGTTCTCCCTGTGTGCTGAAATTACACTGCTGATCTGTAAAATGTTGTAGGCTCTCAAGTGGCCTATGCAAAATACACTTTGTGCACACCAGCAGCAGAGTATTATTGCTGTAGGATGTGCTGGAGAGGAGCTTTTTTAGCCTCATGAAATAATTGTTTAGGTATACCCTTGAGCAACCAGTTGCAACTGAAAAATTGAATCTTTTGAAGACACTGTGGTAATAAAGCTTTTACATGCGAATTCAGTAACTTTAAAATTTATCTTACAGTACAGTCTTTAATGATCTAATTATTTATCTTCTTATTTAAAAAACAGACTCATAAAACACTCTGACAGTTATCTGATTCTGTGAGTGATTCCAGTGAGTAAGTAGGCTACAACATGATACTGGGAGGGAAAAAAAATGGGTGCACTGATATTTCACTGTTTTGGAAATGTCATAGTATCTTCAGTGAATTTAAGAGAACATTAAAAAGCTGGAGCTTGATCAATTTATGAAGGATTATAAATTATGACAGCAGATGAGGGGGACTTGATAACCAAGGAAATCTTTCAGTTCTAAGCCCCACAAAGGTCATGACGGGGGGGAAAAACTTTCAAAAGCCAAAGTAATTGAAGTACTTCTCATCTGAAAACAGCTTGGAAACTTCATAAATTTTTGCTATTCATGAATGTCAAGACAGGGACTTTATTTTGCTGTGATTAAGGAAGTAATGGTAGCTGTAATCCCAGGAGCAGTTCAAAAAAATATTATTCCTGAGAGGAACAACTTTCCTGCTTCTGCCCTTATTTTAAGTCTGTAACATTATCAGTCTGTTTTCCCTTTCGAAACTGTGCTAGCTGCACAGCAAAGTGTGTTTGAAAGTCTTTTGACTGGAGTCATGGTAGATGTATTCTGGAATTGGTTCCCTCCACACCAAGGATCTTTGAGGGTGGGTTAGAATAGATGAGGAAGTTGCTGTATCCTCTATTACTTTTCTTTGTGGCCAGGTAGGGAGAGGCACAGATGCTGGGGTGGGTGAGATGCAAAAGAATCTGCTGGCCTCCAAGGGTCATGTTCACCTTGGAATGGCCATTGACCAAATGCCAAGTTGGAGGTTTGATCTTGGAAAAACAAAACAGGAAAGCAAACTTTGAGAAATAAGAATTGTTCCAGTGGAGGAAAGGACGTGAAAAGTTTATTTTAAGAAAATAAGGAATTTTTATTAATATGTTTGCAAAAAGAGATTAATTTCTGGGAATGTTTTGACTAGTGAGCCTGTTCAGTATGTCTAATGAGTTTTTGTCCGCTTCTGCTCGCATTTTATGTTATATTTCCATACATCTCCTTAATCAGTTTGTGTCCCTTACCAGTGGCACAGTGACTATCAGGCCAGGGAATATTTCTGTTGCATTTGGTGAGTTCGGAATAAGGTGAGACTGGGAATCCAGTGTCTCCTGATATTTTGAAACATTTACTACTAATAAGTTTGAATTCTTGTTTCAGAAGAACTAAGGTATCATTAATTACTGGTTCAGTAACAGGGTATCAGCTGTAAATCTTCAGAATTTGACTTGCTGGCTCTAAATATACAACTATGGTAATACAAACTGGGGAATAATTCCAGGAGCAGCAGAGCTGATATAGTCTCTGTCAAAGGTGGAAGCTGCACAGCCCCCCAGCCTCCCCCTTTCCCTCCACCCCTTGGCTTCTCCCTCTGTTCCCAGTTTGCAGTGATGTGGGCTTACTCTCTGCTGTTTTGACTCTTGTTAGAGCTGTTGGTAAACTGACTTGCTTTGTGAACTGAACAGGAAGTACAAAATAAGCGTGCTAGAGATATGGGGCCAAGGGATGGGACCTCATCCTCGTTGGAACTATGAACTGTTCTACTGGCTCACCCCAGCTTTTGGAGCTATTCTTTTAGTAAAAACCCTATCAAGAACTCTAAAGAATTGTTTTGTCCTAGAAGGATAGAACTGAGATTAAGATGAATTGCTAATCTTTGAGTATTAAAATTCATAGCCTAGAAAACTTCCTTGTCTCTTAAATCTTCAGACTGCGTGACTGGATTCTGTTTTCCTTTCATTGGTGTAAATCTACCTTAATTTCACTGAAAGTCAACCTAGCATGCAGCTGGAAAGAAAAATTCAGACTGTTTAATGAGACACAGTTGAAGAAATTCAGTGAGACAAACTAAGATGAATGAACATGTGGGAAGCAACTACAGTTGAAGAGAATAATATGCTGCATTTTGAGAAATATAAACAAGTAGGAGGGTAGTAATAAAGTGCTTGCACAGCGTAAGCCAATTTCCTAGAGCTGGGTGCCCAACAATAGTTAATTCGTGAGATGAAGCTATTGTCCCATTGCATTGCTTTCTTAAAAGAAACGAGAAGAACAGGTCTGGCACTTTTGAAAGGCAAGGCAGCAGCTTAATCAGTATCATGAATGACCCTGTTCAGAACTTCTTACTTTTCCTGAAACTGGCAGGGGAAAAAAAAACCAGACAAAAAAATAACCTGACAAACCCTGAGCAGAATTACTGATGCTCTTTCATGAATGGTTTTTCTCTTTGTCATGCATTGACCCTGACTGGAAGCCAGGTGCTCACCAAAACTGCTCTATCACTCCCCCTCCTCAACTCGACAGGGGAGAGAAAATATAATGAAAGGCTTGAGGATTTGAGATAAGGACAGGGAGAGATCATTCACCAATTACTGTCTTGGGCAAAACAGACTCGACTCCAGGAAATTAATTTAATTTATTGCCTATTAGAAGCCAGAGTAGGGTAATGAGAAATAAAATCCAAATCTAAAAACACCTTTCCCCCACCCCTCCCTTTTTTCTGGGCTCAACTTCATTCCCAATTTCTCTACCTCCTCCTCCCAAGTGGTGCAGGGGGATGGGGAATGGGGGTTGTGGTTAGTTCATCACACGTTTCTGCCACTCCTTCCTCCTCAGGAGGAGGACTCCTCACACTCTTCCCCTGCTCCAGCATGGGGTCCCTCCCACCAGAGACAGTCCTCCATGAACTTCTCCAACGTGGGTCCTTTCCACAGGCTGCAGTTCTTCACAAACTGCTCCAGCGTGGGTTCCTTCCATGGGGTGCAGTCCTTCAGGAACCACTGTGGGTCCCCCACGGGGTCACAAGATCTGCCAGCAAACCTGCTCCAGCACGGGCTTCTCTCTCCATGGGTCCACAGTCCAGTCAGGGGCCTGCTCCAGCCTGGGCTTCCCACAGATTTACAGCCTTCTTTGGGCATCCACCTGCCCCAGTGTGGGGTCCTCCAGGGGCTGCAGGTGGATATCGGCTTCACCATTACCTTCCATGGGCTGCAGGGGGATATCTGCTCCACTGTTACCCTCCATGGGCTGCAGGGAGACAGCCTGCCTCACCAGGTGCTTCACCACAGGCTGCAGGGGAATCTCTGCTCCGGTGCTGGGGGCACCTCCTCCTCCTCCTCCTTCTTCACTGACCTTGGTGTCTGCAGAGTTGTTTCTCTCACTCCTCTCTCCTAGTTGTTCTCCTGCAGGTTTGTTTTTTGTTGTGTTGGGTTTTTTTTTCCCCTCCTCAAATATGTTACCTAGATGTGCTACCACGGTCGCTGATGGGCTTGGCTTTGGCCAGTGGCAGTTCTGTCTTGGAGCCAGCTGGCATTGGCTCTATTGGACGTAAGGGAAGCTTCTAGCAGCTTCTCACAGAAGCCACTCCTGTAGCTCCTCTGCTACCAAAATCTTGCCACGCAAATCCAATACACTCATAATGGAATTCTTTTGATTGTTTGCATGATTATCTTACAAACATATACACCAGAAAATCACCTGAACTGGTGTAGGGCAGTGTATCTTATATCTGCATCTTCTAAAATGCAAACTGGGGATATCATGTAAGTGCATCTGTTCTACATTTTAAAAAGTATGTGTTCTTCTTTTTTCAGAATGTATTGACTAGCGTGTACTAATAATAAGACAACTGAGCTTGTATGTGTTCTGTCAGCATGTTTCATTTACTGTGTCACCATTAGCTTCCAAAAAGGTTCTTAAATGTTCTGAAACAATATGGGCATTGAATCTAATGGAGGCAAGCCCTGTGCTGGATACTTCTGGAGGAGGACCATGACCCCCTCAAACCCCTTCTCCTATCAAACTACAGAATTTATGTATTGTACGGTATTTCTTTTATGTCTCTCTCTTTTATTTAAACCAGTATGGTATACCATCTTTCTTGAGCCTCTCTAGAGTGCAGTAGTAGCACTCTGCAAAAACAGTAAGCATCTCCTGATGCAGAATAATTGTCTAAAAGTTTATCTATGGGGAAGTAACTGGAACAATTGATCCCTGCAAGTGGGATTCCCACTTCCTAAGTCAGAGTGAGATGATGCCACAATCTTCCCTACCTTCAGCATGCTCACAGCCTGAAGAGAGAGTGCAAAGAAAGGATGTTATTTGTATAAGTGACCAGGTGACAACTTCTGTGCCTCTAAATTGCTGCCCGGGTAGATGTTTAGCATTTTATACAAAGAGTAGCCCAATCTGTGATCTTCCAATCACCCCCTTTTTAAAGGAGAGAAGTATGGACATTTCCCATCTCCTAGACTGTTTAAGCAACCATCAATAACAGACCTACATATTAAGAAGTTTCAAAAGACCTCTTTTGTGTGAGTCATGAGAACAGCGATTAGGTAAACGCACATCTGCTGTGGTTAAATTTTTTTATTTACCACAAGTTTGACTCAGCATCCTTCCCTGACCCTGACTCCTGCACAGTTAATAGCAGGAAGGTGTTCACAGAAAAAGAATCTGTCCCTGGGGATGTGCTGTGTTTGTCTGTTGGCATATAGACAATTATTTTCTTTCTCATACGCTTATGTTTATACTCAAAGTACTCTTTAAAGCTTCTTGTACTCCTGAGTGTCACTATTTTTAATCTATCACCATTCTATTGCCATTCATCTGTCACCATCTATCGTCATGATGCATAGCATGGAGACATGATAAAAAGATTGAAAATATATCTTGGTCTTAGAGAAAGAAGAAATTTTGTTTCCAGTGTGATAAAAGTAACCTCTGACTTACTATGTTTACACTAGTATCTCTGTATATTTTGATTTGTATTTTGGTTTTTTTTTTGCTTATTTATCAGTTACGGTGAGAAAAATCAGTCACAGCACATCCCATCTGTATCTGGGATTCAAGGACTTGTGCACTTTACTTTTCATTAAACTGCATATACGATTCTGACTTGTGGATGATAGATAATGAAAGGTGAAATGAAATGGCTACAGAGTTTTTAGAACTGAGTAATTCCCCAAGCAAGTTATGCAGTTACTTCAAGTGAAAAATTAACAACCTACTGTGCTTGGCATTTTAATAATGCATAGTAAGGTAGGCCCATGTCTGGTTTTTTTATTCTGGGTTTTTTTTAATGTTTTGGCACATAAAGAATCAAGGAAATAAATGGCATAAGGTTTATTTAATGCATATGTAATTGTTCAGGGGTTTTTTTAATAGCTAGATATCTGTATCTGGAATTGTCATTTTCATGTTCAAGGTGTAGATATTAAGGGCTTCATATGCTTTAGGTATGGCACTTGTGAGGTTTGAACATGAATTTAGAAATATCTGTTCAGTAAATCTGCCTCTCTCTTAAGCATGCAGCAGCTCGACTCCTACTAGCAATGTATATTGGCTTGTATATGTATTGGTATGTATGTGCATGGGTAGTGGTGGTGGTAAGAGTTTTTTAACACTGCTGTACAGTACAAAAAAGGCTGACTAGTGTTTTAATCAATGCGAATCACATAAATCTGTCTTTTGTTTTCCATGCTTGTTTTTCTTTATTTCTTCCCATCCCTTTTTGTCCGGAAAAAAAAAAAAAAAGCTTGCTTTTGTTTCCTTCAGTTCTGCTATTTCCACCTCCCTCTATTTACTCTGTTCTGATAAACCAAATGCTCTTCTGCAGAAATGATACTGGAACTGGAGGGAGAGATGACAGACTCTAGTCTGTTACGTGGCCCTTGCTTATCTGCATCTATCCTTTTTCTCTGCACTTCTCTCTAATTTTTCTTCCCTCTTGCTTTATTGTCTCCTTTATTTCTGTAGCTCGTCTTCCTCAGTCAGCCATGGATGATCATGCTTTGTGCTTCCAATTCTTTTGAATTGGGCAGTGACAACAACTAAAAGCAAAAGTATGGTAGCAATTACTTCACTATCTTAATTCTGCAGTGCCTGGAGCGCCTGTCGGAAAAGTGTCAATGAGAGCACAGTAGGCATCCAAATTGAGCTGCTTGACACAAAACAATGATTATAATTTTTTCCTTTCGGATGTTGGGAGGGAGAGAGAAATTGAAACTTTGTGTAAGCGTGATCAGAGAATGGAAAAGCTTACAACTTTTTTTAATAATTCCAAGTGGCAAAGTCAAATTTATTTTGAACTATGAAATGGCAGCAAAAAGCTAGTCCTGTTTCAGACCTGTCCTGGATCATGCATCTTCTCTGGATATTCAAGCTCATTAGAAAATTATTTTACTAGAACAAAGCAAGCTTTAAAGACTAGGGTTAGCAAAGAAGAAAGCTGATAGGGGTTTTGCACTACATAAGTACTTACTACGAGAAAATGGTGTGGTAAACTTGATAAAACTGTGTTTAAAATAGTTGTCTTAATAAGCTAATTTTGGAGTGAAGAGGAGCCTTGTGTGTGTCTGCCTCCCTCCTTGGAATGCTTGTTCTACTTTTACCTCAGGTTAAGTAGATGAGGTGGAAGGGAATTTGGGATGAATGGCACGGATTTTTATTTTTTTATTTTTTATTTACAAGCAGAATTAGGAGGTAGGGTTTAGGAGTTAGGCAATCTGTTCAGGTCCTAATGGATTTGTCCACCCGATTTTTGCTTGCCTTGGCTAAATCAGAGACATTGTGCTGGTGGCTCTGCTGTTGGTTGACTTCTGTTGTGCCAAAACTTGTACGAATTCTACGTTTATTGAGTTCATGTAAGACTTCCCATTGATGGTGGGTGGGTCTCCATGGTGAGAGGGCCCCTCTTTTTCTAACTGAAAAATTTTAAGATAGTTGCTGCCTGTTACTTTACTGAACTCTCTGGTATTGTCCCATCCCAGTGCCACTGGTGCCAACTGTGGCTTTAGTCATAGACCTTCCATTACTTCTGGCTGGTCTGTTCCTTTTGATTTTACCCATTTTATTTCTATCACTCACACAATAGCTTCCGCAATATGGCAGGTTGTCTGCGGGAGATCAGCTGACACCAAATGATTGAACAATTGAAAATGTTATTCTAGATATATAAGAATTACTATAAGAAAATTGACCTGATCATTGTTATAGGTAGTTTTGAAAGAGTGGGGGAAATGCATAGATACAAGTAAATCATGACTAAAAACAGAGGATCTCAGCTATGTGCAGAGCATATCTGCACTAATCCTGTTTGGTGAGTCCAGTCTGGAAGTTTCTGCCAGTTAGAAAACATGGCAAAGATACTTCTTCATGGCCGGGGCAGGATGGAGGGGGAAAAGGGCATAGTTCATTGTGCCAGGGAGTTGTTTGAGTTGTTGTGGTTTGCAAAGAGAGAAAAGACTTTATTCCTTTTAAGTTCGTGGACTTGAGCCGATAATGCTAAGCTTTGCTCTACCTCTTCAGTCAACCTGCTACGTATAAAAGCAGCTGGCAGCATGAGAGAGGCTGCTGGCTAAGCTAACCCTGACAAAGGGCTCCCTTCCCATCCTGGCTGAGAAGGAGAATAGAATGTGGAAGGAGTTTTTCTGGTTTGGTAAAAATAAAAGCAGATCCCACTCCCCAGCTATAACTACAGATTCTTTGCTCTGGTTGTTTCCTGTGGATTTTGGTGAGTCATTTGAACACTTAGTACGTTCTTGCAAGTTGCATTTAGCCAGGTACTGCAACACCTCAAAACCAAACAAAAACCTTGGTATTGGCTCTTAACTCTCTTTTGTCTGAAAGGATTTGGTTTTTTGGCAAAATGTTCTGCAAAACTAGGATTTTGGCACTTTTATTAAAATTATATGGTTGGAGGACTAAGACATGGAAATGAGGATGAGAGATATTTGAGTTTTGATGTCTTCTCTGCCTGACTCTGTCTTCACCTTTTGGTTTCTAAACCACTAAGCAAAATGTCTCTGGAGCTCCTCAAGTTCAAGGACCTTTTTGAGCCTGCTTTAGCATGCCAATACATCAGTGAATAAAACCAAACAAATTACAATTTGACCAAATATAGGCCAACCCTGTGTCAGTTAATGCTCTTTTATACCATATGGAAGGCCTGGATTTGGTTCTTCTTTCCAGACTTCTTGCTCCTTTGGGCTTAGTCCTGCAAAGTGCTGAGTTGGCCTTGGTCCAGCAAGGCATTTAAATGTGTTCACTTCTGCAAGCATGGGTGTTCTATATCAGTTTGATGACTGTGTTAAACATATGGTTGCCTTTTCTTTGTTGTTTTGTCAGGTTGCAGGGCTTTGAAGCAGTTAGGGTTGGAGTGTGTCCCTTGAAAAATTGGGTTTGAAGAGGGCGCCTGGAAGGAAGGGCAATAGTAACAAGTAATAATAAAAATGAACCTTTTATATTTTTTCTATTCTGCTTTAAGAAAGGGGAATCAAGTTGCCGTTAAACTGAACAGGACACATCGCGCTGGGTGAGACCAAGTCTCCTATCAGAATTATGCATGAGAAAGTAACAAAACGTACCACAGGATTCTTGACTATATTAAAAGTAAAAACATTGATGTAAGCTATTCTATTTGTACAGTCATTGATACTTCAGTGTTAACAAAATACTCTTGAGATAGTGACTGTAGCGCTGGAAATTAGATGTGCTGCTGTTGCCTTTAATGCCAATTATGTCCTTGTCAGCTAGCCTACTTGCTGCTTGTTAACCTTAATATTTGAAACTGCAGTAGAGCTGCCATTCAGTTCCTATACCTGCTTTTAGTCTGACTTTTAAATTTAATTGAGCCAGAGAAATGGTGTATTTTGACTTTTTTTTTTCTTTTTCTCAGGATACTTTTTGAGCTGTCCAAATGTGCTACAGTTAGCACATGTGAGCACATGCGTGCATATACAACTAGTAGAGCACTACCCAGCAATGCTCTGCAAGCTGAAATGTGCCTTGCTGACACAACACAGGCTTGGTCATCCAGAAATTAAGATCGGGTACACACAGGAGTTTTTAGCTATCCATCTTAATTTACCCGTGGATGTGCACGATAGGTCTATTTACAACCTGAATGCAAAAACCCTTACAGTAGGTCAGATTTTATTGTGTATACAGAGTAAAAAAATATTCTGGTTTGAGTCATCTTTTATACAATAAAAGCATTTTGCTGTAAAATCTTTTAAAAGTAAGCAGTACTGAAATTTCATACTTTTCTTTTCTTCTGAACCTGCTACTCTGTGGGCTGGATAAGGGAGTTCAAGCAGCAGTTATATTTGATCACTGGGAAAGCCTAAAAGAAGTCTTGCCTAAAAGAAATCTTGTGTTTTATGTCTGGTTATATAATCTCATAATTTATAATGTGCAAAATTTTTGTAATCCATATTGCCCATCTGTGTGTAATGTCAACTCACATTTATATCTCACCAGATTATCTGGACTGTGGACTAACCATGCTGTAGGTCCAAAAATAGTTGAGGTGTGTTGGAGTTGGTATGACATGGCACAGCGTTACAGAAAATCTGGCTTTAATGTTTCGAAAGTCATTTTGTCCCTTTTAATGGTGCAACCAGTTTTGCCTGAAACAGAACCACAATTAATAAACGGTTGCTGTACAGAACCACCTTGGACACATGTTCCTGCAATGGGAAGCACTGGGTGGCTCAGCACAGAGGCTTCTGTTCTGCCTGAAGTCAGCTCAGCTTCGTCTGCAGTCATTGTTAGTTCTTGTTCTGCTGTATGTAAGCTGGTAACAAGTAAAGCTTGCTTAATATTAGGTTTTGAGAAGATTTGTTACAGCATAATAGAGCACCATGCAAAAACGTGGACTTGGTTTGGGAATGATACCACATCTGATCTGTAAAGCGCTCCTGTGGAGCAGTGTTTTGTGTTGCTGTTACTTGAATTGTTCTGCAGCAGACAGTTTGGATCCAGGAGTAGCAGTGATGAGCCAAATCTAATAAAATTAAGCCGGTATTTCTGTGGACTGTTGTTGCTTTTTGGCTTCATCTAGTCACTGTTGGCTTGAACACAAAATACAGGTTTTGTGTTTAGAATTAATTGTGGTTTATGTAGCAGTACTGACTTTTCTAGTGCTTTCAGTTATAAGCTTGAAAGATGGAAGTTGCAGGAGAAAATTCAACCTATGTGGAATTTAAGGTTAGTGTTTGGATATCTCTCTTAATTGCTTAATGTTTCTTATCTAGAATTGTCAAAGGCTTATCTCAGCCACTTTAGCTGGGTGCTCAATTGTCACAGAAACATTTCAAGTATTAGTGCACATTTTAAATTACTCCAATGAACCGAGCAGATATCCCCACTGGCTCCATTGCAAATGTGCTTTAAGATGCTGAATCCTTGAAGGCGACTTCCTATTTCCAGTTTGCACTTTGTCAGCAAGGTGATTTGTAACGTGTAAATGTAATTGATACCTCTGCCTGGAGTTCGGAGGCTTTGCATAACTCTACTCCTTGCTGGTAATTAGTCCACTAGTTAGTTGCTTTTCATCTAATCAATTTATATTTCGACAGTCCTATCAGCCATGTTCATCTTCCACAGACTACGATACTTCTCTAAAGCCAGCAGATACTCTGTTTAAACTCATAATCTCAAGTGGGATACTGAGTGGAGACTCCATGTAAGAGGTTCACTGCCTAAATACTTCTGGAAGATGAACTGACTTCCACAAGCAGTCAACTTTTTGGCGTTCTTCACCACACCTGCGCTCTCCAATACCAGTATTTGAGGCCCCTCTCTCTAGTCTGAATATTGGAAAGCTGTCTGTATAGTCATGGCTTAGTGTACGCTTTTGTTTTTCTGTAGCTGTACATAGCTTGTGCATAGTTTTCAGAACTCTGTTTTGATCTTGCATTACATTTCTATAGTACTGCTTCAGAGGAATGGACAGAACATAGAGGTAAAGTTACCCAATTCCTGCATTGTTTCCATAGTCAGCTCAGGCCTTTTTTTTTTTTTTTTGCCTTTTTTTTTGGTGTTTTTTTCCCCTCTTACTTCAAATCATTCAACCCCCTTGATACCTCTTGTCTGATTATGGCAATCTTGCAAATAAGGCTCCTGCAATAAATCAAGGATAGCAAGAAGCTTGGCTAAAATGACTAGTAACAGTAATGCTGATGTTCTACTTAGCATTGGAAGATGCTTTAGTTAGTTCAAAGTGCCAGATCTTATGTTCTCAGCTGTAAGAATTGTCAGGATGCCAGGAGAACTGTCAGCATGGATTGGTTCAGTATGATATGCCAGTAGCTATAGTTCTGTGTACTTCTTCGGTATAAGAAGTCACTAAATAACTGAATGAATTGTTTATATTGTCTACTGAAAAAAATGTATATTTTAAGAAGTGGTTCCTATAGCAGATTCCAGTAGGAGAGAGGATCTTTGAGATGACAATCAGAATAAAGCTGATTGTCAATAGCATGTTTCAAAATAATTTTATTAGTGTCCTCTTCTAAAGATAATGGAATGAAAAACTTGTCGGGCTTTGTTGTGGTGTTTTTTTTGTTTGTTTTGAGGTAGTATTATTTTGGTACGAGTATCTTTGTTTTTTCTCAGAAAAAGATTCAGCTGGTGAATGGAGGGAAAGATTGAGGCTATACAGATGGAGCATTTAGGGAGGATTGAATTCATGTGACAGTGAGGTATGCGATGTCACTCATTGTTTGAATGAGTTAAAAACTATTAATTATGCATGTCACATTGTCTTACATGTATGGAATATATTCCAAGGATTGAAAATACTTAGTAAAGAGTGGAAAGTAATCTGAATTTTATTGATATATCCCATGAGGCTACTTCCTAAAGCTGCTTGCAAACCATGGTGCCGTTCTCCATACTTTCCTGACGTCCTCCTGTGGAGGATCAAGTCAGTTCTTGAATAATTCTTAATTAAAATAACTTGTTTAAGAAAAGCACACTCTTGTTATTTAAGTAGTATTCTCTCTGGAAAACAGCATGTCCCAAACACTTCAATATTTTGAAAAGCTGGTCTTGCAAGATCAAATTCTACATGAGTCTCTGTTATGGTAATCTATTGTTTTGAGGTTGGATTTGATTATTGCTAGTACTATAAAAATGTCTTTAAGTAAGACTTGGTGGCATTTCCATGCAAGTGAATAATAATACAAGCATGAGGGTGGGGAAGGGTGTCTGCCAGACTTATTTTCCATAAAATTTTAGTAGAAGAAATAATTTAAAGCTTTGTCTTGCATTGAAATTCTGTAAATTGAGCCTATGAAGAATTAAAAAGATCAGAGAACCGGAGTTGGTTAGTTTTGGGTGTGGGTCTTTGTGCTATGACTCTTAGGTTTCCTCTTGTTTTTTTTGAGTTCAGAGAGAGATGTGAAAAATCATTTTTTGTGTCCAACAAAAGAAGAGGCTACAGCTGCCAAAAATGAGGAAGAAATCCATCTGGTCCCAGCAGCTGACCTGAGCTGTCCCTTCCTTTTCTTGACCTGTCATTGATTCTGCCATTGCAGGTGATGAGGGGAAAATATCCATAGTGCAGGAAATGCTTGAGGCTTCCAAACTGCTTCAACTCAGGTTGAGGATACTGACTTACATAAACCACTCAGATCCCTGCAGTCATCTGCCACTTGGAAGACATGGCGGACCGTCACCCAGAATATTGTACCTCTCTCCTAACTGTAAATGCATTGACTATTGAAGAACTACAGATTTCTGGAAGTATGTCATAGTTACTTCTGAATATTTCATGTGCACTAGCTCTTATAATCCCACAATGTAGAATAATATTTTGGGAAAGTAAGATGCATGTTAAACAAATCTTACGATTATTCCAAAAATGTAATGCAGGAAGTAACTAATACCTCAGTTTGTTCTGGCCACAGCGGGTCAGCTTTATGTCCCATCAGTGGGATTATATTTTTGTGGTGCTTTGCACAGGGATGGGGATGTGGACCTGTTTTTTAAATGAAAGTTTTCAAGGCGTGTTTTTTTTTTTTGGCCAGTCTGTAGCTGCCTTCTATGCTTTTCTGCCTTTTTTTCCCCAATACTGGTGCCATTGTGTTTTGTTTTTTTTTTCATGGCAATAAATATAGCTGTCTAACATTCAGTTTTTCAGCACATACTCTGCTCTTAATGAATGTGATCATTTACACAGTGTCACTGTAGTATTGGCATGCTAAATAATTTAGTGAGCTGTGGCAGGTAGATAGCTCTGTGGTGTCTATGTTACTATGGCAATACATTTGCTTAATGTAAATATTAGTCATTCTGACCATATGAATCTCAGGGCTTCTGACATTATTAGCTGTGTTTGGGAGGTGGGAATCTGCGTATCTGCAAGAAAAGTTGTTCTGGAAATATTAATAGTTTAAAGATTACTTTCTTTTTTCATAATTCCTTCTGCTTTCTGACTGAGCTACATAATCTATTGATTGTAATGAACAGAGCAGAACATTTCTCCCATTTCTTTATCAGGGTTGTAATGCAGCTCTATTATAAAGAAATATGTGGCTGAATTCTGATCCTCTAAAAATTCAGCTGACTGAAATGAAAGGAAATAGGATCTTGAGGTCCATCAACTTTGCTCTCAGTCACAGAGTCAAGGCAGTTCTAGAAGCACAAGAAATAAAATCAGACTTGGAAGAAAAATTCTGGGGTATTAGATCTAGTTTCATGGCTTGAAAATGAAGCTAAGCATGAAGGGCTCTTCCATCCCCTTTGGGGGTACCACCAGGTATAGAATTACATAAGAAACCCCTAATTTGTCAGAAAATGAATGCGTAAGCAATAATATGTTAATGAAGTCTGTTTCTTAAATGTTTATGTAGGTGGTTTTCTAGTCCATTTCTGTGGACCGTTTCCAGGAAATGGAACTACCTCCTACAAAGTCTTGTCTCAACGGCCAGCTTATTCCTGATTGTATGAACTGTTCTTTGTCTGTTATGATCTGCCAGCACTTTTGAGGCAACAAATAGAATTGGTAAAAGAATTAGCTCATTTACCTTTTCCAAGTATGATATGGCATCACAATTCATCAGTTGGTAGTCTATATAAAACTTCAATCACTTCAAACCACAAATATTAAATGTACACCAGTACTATTCATAGCATTTTATGTACTGTTTTAAACCTTTACTTGTTAAGCTGCTTAACTTAAGATCAATTCTGTAAAGAAGATTTGACTGGAATATGCCAGTTCCCCGTGTCCACCCTCCCCCCAAGTTTAGAATTGTCCCCAACCTTCCTGCCAAACATGTAATGCAGGAGAAAAAAGCACAGTAAGCGAATGACGTCTTTAATTATTTGTAGGGTAGATGATACTGGAGGGTTCTGTGTGCTGCAGTCTGATATCAGTGCTCAGCACCTATCTTTGTTTGGCCCATTAACTGTCAAAAAAGGAAATAATAAAAAATACAGTGGTAGCCAAGCACAGACGACTTTGTATTTCACAGAAGAATGTTTGCTGGACTTGCATAAGTGTTCTTTATTTTTCCTGTCTCTGAGATGATAAAACTTTTGCTGTCAGTGTTTGCATGTAAGGTAAAGCTCCTTACTGGACAGGAATACAAACTAGAGTTGTTAGTTACCTTTCCGTGGTACTGTTGCTTACAAATGCTAGTCTGGAATTCAAGTTAACCTAGGAAAATTAATTATTTACCACTTACATCTTTTCCTGACAAGGCTGCCTGTGGGAATACCGTGCTGCTGGCTGTCTCTCTTTTAAAAATATAATATGCTTTAGATGCATCTGTTGTTCATAGATGGAGGGAAGTATTGAAGCATTTAGATTCAGAATATCTACCGAGTATTAGCATAGTTGAAAGAGTAATTGGAGCAGCTTCTCTGATTATTCTCTTAGCAAACAAACCATACTCATAAAATGGCTTGGGAAAAGTCACATCTAGTGCAATTTATTGAAGGAAGAAGACTGCAGAGCCACTTTCTCCTCTGTGGGAAGAATCTGTGTAGAGAGAGTAGCTCCTGTGGGATCAGGCTGGCAGGATACTCCCTTAGGGAAAGAGGCTTGATAGCTCTGCTTTTCCAAAGTCACAAGTATCCATTTTCAAGCCAGATTGTTGGGAGGGATCCTCTAAGCACTCAACAAACACTCCTTTCCAGGTTTGGTTTCAGGACCTGATGCATGGCATAGGAAACATGTTAAGAGCACAAGGGAGTTCTTTTAACGTAACTCATGCTACCAGTAGCTGAAAGGGTCTGGTGGAGCTTATCTGGCTTGGTGGTTCTGTGGCACTAGAACCTGCCACGGAAGTGGGACACTGTCATTTTTTTGTGTGTGCCTGGCTACAGTGTGGCCTTGTGGATACCATTGTATACCCATGGATTCCTACAACCAGGGGAGCACTGGAATGCTTCGCATCAAGCCATGTACCTCATCTTCTGTTTCTGAGCTCCACTGGATTTCTTGGCTTGTACTGCTGAAATATGGCATGCCTGTATTTTAAAGCTGGGCTGAATAAAGTGGAAGGGATTGTATTACAAGCTGAATGTTTAAATTGGGTGATAAATCGAAAGGAACAAAAGCGCATTCCAAAAAGCAGTTGCATTTAATGTTTCACACATGATTTGCTCAGCTAGTTTCTTTTATTGTCACACCTTAAGTGCCTTTTCACTTTCCCCAACAGAAGAAAAAATTCTGGTAGTTCTGCAATGCCTTTTTTATGTGCATAATGAATATTTGCTTTTGAGTATTACCTTACAAATAAGAAGTGGAGTTGTTTTATCTCTAGTGGTTTTATGCTTTTTGTTGTCTTTCTTTCCGTGTATTTTACTTTGAAAAGGTAATGATGGCTGCTGAGCAGTCCTGTATCTTTCATGGTTCTCCTTATGGAAGGAGAGCTGGTGCTGCTCTTGTGTTGGAATGGGGAGCTCCCAGAGGAACCATGCATCTTAAGCTTGTGCTTACCAGAAATTCTTTTTGGACTGGCACCTGTGAGTCCTGACACAGGTTACTGTTGATTCACAGGTAGCTGGCACTTAATTATCCTCTCTCTTGCCTTCTTTCCATTGCTGTCATAGTACAGATACATTGTGGAGATTAAAATGGGAAGAATGTTATGGCTCTTGTCCTCTTATGTTATCCTTGAAAATCATGGTAGTCCATTTAAGTGCTCACATTAGATAGATGTGGCATAAAAATATATAGGGCCTATATAAAAATATTATAAGGCGTAAATTGTATTTTCAGTATCCTTTTCAGTAAATGGTGGATGTTTTATAGTAATATGTGTAGTTTTGACAGAAGATGGTGAAAAAGGCGAGTAAAAACAAACAAATATGGTCTCCAGGCTTTTGTTGTTGATTTTATCAGTACCTCAGTGTTTTTTCTGTTAGGGATTAGAGAGTATATGCCAAGTGTAATGTAATATATTGTAGATACAAAAATACTTGTCACTTAATCCTTACTGTTACTCCAATATGACAGAGAGACACAGTTGAAATCATAGTAACGAGCAATGTTTACCTGTCTGTTGCACTGTTAGAACAAGGCTTTGGGATTTCAGAAGGGTCAGGAAAAAGGTGCAGAAGGCTGGTGCTTTCTCACAGCCTGAATTCGACAGGTGTTTATTTCCAGATGCAGAACACTTAACTTCAGAGCTACGGTAATGCTAAAGGATGTGATTCTAACATGCTGCTGGGTTATTATACTTTAATGACACTCAGCATTACAATTAGCTTTACTAGACGTTAATAAGTGGGTTTAATATTCAAACCATGGTATTGGAGATAAGTGTGCCAATGAACCTTATCAGTGGAGCAAAATGTAAATTTTAACTCGTTTATCTCATTAGTCTTTAATAAGGCTGTGCTTCGCAGATCATGGCTGCATCATCTGCTGATTATATCCTCTGATCTGCTAAGCAAAATAGCACTCTAATAATAGCCATACATTGCATGAAGTCCTCCCACTGGTGTTCTGAAACACTTAATGTATTTTTTTTTTCCCTTCATTTAGAGGACCTTGATTGTGTCTTATCTTTTCTGTGCAATGCCAAAATATAGGACTGAAGGTAAGATGAGAATTCATTACTTGTAGGCCCTGGGCTTAGAAACATTTTGCCAAGTAGGAGTTTCTGATGAGGGCCCTAAGTCAAATTGTGTTGTCTGAGCGTGGTGCGTAGGGACTCAGAGTTTTCTGGGCAGTTAAAACAGTCAGACTGTCAACTGAATAATGATGACTTGCTGCTTTAATAATAATCAGAGCTCTCCAAAATCAGTCTGTTGCTCTCATCTTATGGCAGAAACTGAGCTGAATGATTTGCCTTAGGCTCACATAAAAGGGAAGAGAAATGGAGGAGAACGTTAAGTCTCCTGGCTTGAACTCTTGCATATAGGCAGTTACCACAGTGGCTCTTGATGATGATTGTGTCCCCAGCATGCTATTCAGAGCAAGTAGGAGGGAATTTAACAGGTTTGAGGGAATTCTTCTGGCAAGTCCAGTTAATACTTTTTCCCACCAAATTGCTCATCCGATCAAAGCTTTGAAGGTTTCCCAATAAATGTTTGTACGGTTCAGTGATTGTGAGTGATCATGGTTGGTGCTGGTGTCTGAGACAACAAAACTCAATCAACTCCGCTTGTAAGCTGATTTAGTTCAGGTTTGATTCCATGTGGTCTTTATTTTGAAAAATTTACACTAATCTTCTCAAGTTGAGTTCTTTAATGATTGCACCTCTTTCTAGAGCAACGTTAAAATAATACTTCAGATGTCTCTGAAACAGTCTATCATGAGAGAATCTGTTCTTTAAATGATTGATAGAGGTGCAAGGTGAATCTCTTTTCTTACCATCCCGTGTTAAATTGATACTTAAAGCTCTTTCTAGTACTCTGAGGGATGTGAGATGGGACAGCTGCTGTAGCACTGTATTTTAATAGCAGTAGCTACAGCCCTTGTGGATCCATGGAGCCCATTGACTGCTTCTGGTGGTAGGTTTACTATTTTAGTAGCCATCCATCACAGTACTGTGTTTTATTTTTTGCATTGATCTTATTGATGGTTGAGTTGGTAGATAGATACACTGTCACAGGGAAAACTCAGTTTTTTCCCTTGTCAGAGAAAACCGCAGATCTTGGCTCCCAGTCCTGCTGAATTAGAGGATGGAGAGGCATTGCCGCAACCCCATCTGTGTTGGCAACTTTGGGAACTTGTTCTTTCCAATTAGGTTGGTTGTTGGAGTATGCATAATTGCAGGTAGATGTGCTTTTGGTACCGGCACTCCTAAAGAGAAGTTTTCTACCATCAATCATTAATTTGTCATTAGTCATATATGTTTGGTTTAGTTGTAACTTACTAATAACAACATTTATTTGCAGTTAGTTTTTCAGTGCAGACGCTTGACTGTATGCAAATTCTCCCATAAAGTCAGTGAAGGGCTTCCTGGGACATTCCATGACTCTTAGCACTGGAAGCTACTGTCCGTCAGAGTACAAGTCTGCTTGAGAATAGCAGGGATATCTGAGTACTGACTAGAGGAGAGATGGCGTATTCTGAAACAGCGTTGAAGTGCTTTATTACTGCAGTGCCAGAATTACGATGCAAGTAAAACGGTGCCTGTGGGGAGAGGTGGACTTCAAGATAAAACAGAGTAAAATGTGAAAAAACATAAAGCAGAGTACAGAGATGTCAATATATGTGGTGACAGTAGAAATACTGTAAGTTTCGTTTCAGCAGAGGGATAACTGGTAAACTATGTAATAGTTTTGCATGTACTAAAGTACTTTCATAACTGATACATGAAAACAGAAGAAATTTATTTGACATGTGCTTTCTAATTCTCATAGACTTTTTCCCCTTCTACATGAGAGGTTGGAAAAAAATAATAAATTGTAATTCAGTGTCAAAAACCATGTCCTACAAATAACAGTCCTATAAATATAAAGTTGGAGGTATTACTTCCAAGCTGTGGTTACAGCCAACTGACATTCAAGGCCAGCGCATACAGACAGACTTTCTCATGCCTCTTCAAACTGTTCCTGCCTTCAGCTTGTGCTTCTCCTTTGGAGCTCTGTGAGGACTGGTGTGTTGTATGTGACTTTGCATAAGGCTCAGTTTGCAATTTTGGATAGCACATCCATTGCCAATTTTTAAAAAGATCATAAAGGTGAATTGAAAAATTTGGGATGAGGGGAAATGGGAGAGCAGAGGTGCTGGATTTCAGGCATGGGAGGGAGATAAGAGTACACCCCAACTACTTTAAAAAAAAAGAAAAAGAAAAAAAGAAAAAAAAGAAACAACTTTTGAGGCGTATTGGTGTACTGTAGCTTCTGCAGCTCCGACAGCCTGACGGAAGGGCAGTAGTAGAGATGAGAAGTAGCAGGGCTCCCAGAGACATACACAGACACTCCCCACTTTTGGAAGTGTTCAGGCAGGAATAACAACTTGTTGATGGGCGGAGCCTGTGCTTTCCCATGTCTGCAGAAGCCTCCTTAAGTGTTACAAAATTAGATGGGAGAGGCTGTGGTTTGACTTTCAGTTATCTCTACCGAGAAGCATTCCTGTGAGGGCTGACATCCAACTGTCTTGTTTACTAGGCTTTCAGTATTGATCGTTCCAAGTGTTAAAAAGTTTAAATAGTAATTAAAATAAGAATTAAATTTTATTTTTACTAGCTTCTGATATTTACCCCACATTTTAGCAGATATTGTTCTCCAGCAAAACTTGTGAGGTTCCGTGTTTTCCAGAGCACTCCCTTTAGAAGGTGTATCTTCATTTGCAATTCAGAAAGGGCTATTATTTACCTTCTTTTACCCTCTAGGGTGTGCAAGTTGCTAGTTTATCTTCATTCCTCCCTGGACTAGAAAGACACCTGTATTTCTATTCATGTTTTCCCAAAGGTTCACAGGCAAGACTGAAAAAAAAATTATACAGAATTGTTATGGAAGTGTCAGATTACCTGGATATTATTTTTTTAAAAATTGTTCCCTTGATTATTTAACAGTTTCTTTTTTTGCATGCTGGCAACATGTCTAAGGCAAGTGTTGTGTAGACTATATAAGTTTCTTTTTTGCCAGTGCATTCGTATGCCTTATTATTCAGGTAAAGGCAGTCACAAGAATGGAAGATGCTGTCATGTCATTCAGTTTCCAGTTGCAGAAGACTAGGCGGTGTAAGAGTGTAGAATATTTTCATAGTAGAGTAGACTTGTGTTATGAGATCAGAGATGAAGAATTAATGTCTACTCTGCATAATGGACAACTTAGCACTGTTTACCTGACACAAATAATTTTATTCCTAGGAAAGCTGGAGAAGCTTAGAGGGAAAAACATCTACCACCTGTATAAAATGCAATGAAACTTAATAGAAATGGAACTATAAATTCAAGAACATGGGGATTTTTCTTTGATTTGGCTTTTTATGCACTAAACTTAATAAAAATGCCAACAATCCACTCTGGATTTTGCTGTTTACTACCATGTGTATTAAAAGCAAATAATTCAGCATACATATAGAAGGCCATCATCTGTCAATGTCCACTCAACTTGCAAATCTGTACTAATATTTTTAAATAAGGGTGTCATTGCAGCAGGAGAGGTTGTTTTTTTTTCCTGGATCTGTGCTCGCAGATGAGGCAAGTGTTATTTTATTGAGGTTCTTGACTTTGCAATAGGAATTAATATAAAATAAATCTTCAACTTCTGCTTGTCTGCTCTGAGTTGGAATAGAAAGAGAGAGGGAGAGCAATATTTCCATGCAGTTTCCTATCGGATGAAATACATGGGGTTTTGTGCGTTATGGGAATGGGGAGCTGGAGGGATGGCATAGGATTTTGTAAGGAGTGCTTGTTTTGCTTTTTTCTCCTTTTCTTTTCTTTTTCTTCCTTATCCTTGTTCTTCAGTGACCCGTGTGCTATAGCGATTTGTGGGTCTCATCTGAAACAGTAATGTTTATTCAGTGGTTTTCCCCAAATTTGGTGATTCATAGTCATAAAAAGGAAATGAAAAAGGATTTTGCAAGTGGTTTTCTCTTTGCCAAGCCTGGAACATAATTTTGGGACAAAGAGAGTTCACTAGCTTCTGGAGCTTTCTCCACGCTAAATTGCAAATGTCTGATGCAAACAGTGTTGGTTCACACAGTGAACTGTTCTTTCTGTTCTTCTTTTTATTTTTTTAAAAGAAGGAAAAAAGACCACAAAAGTACATTTACATTCAAAACCGTCAATCCGCTAAATATAACATTTTATCACAACCCCCTACCTAATGATGAGTGAAACATAGTACAGCGGGTGAGATATGAAAACAACCTTTCAGGTTTTAGTATCTCGTTAAGTTTACTAGGTTTGAGAAGTAATTTGTGGTGGGCTTCTGCCATCCTACAGTGCAATGAAACAATTGTCCTGAAGCTGTGTAATGATACTCATTCCCTTGGTTCATTAGTTCATCGTGTCACTAACAGGCTATCACTTCAGAGTGTAGGAAATCATATTGACTTGGTGGGTAAATATCTTGGGGTGGTAATTCTCTCTAAAATTAGTAGTTTCAGTTAATCATGTACAGAGAGGTAAATGACAGATTCAAGTTATCTAGTCAATTACTATAGTCCATGTATTATAATGAACATATTGAGAAGTATGAGAGGGATTTATTGTGTGATAGATAGCTACCTAAATTTGTATATGTTTATAAACTGTATTTCGAGGAAAAAAAAACCCCAAACAACTTTGTATTCTGAATGAAACCCTGGGAGGGGCATCTAGAGTAAGTATTATGTTAACAACTACGCAATATCCATTCTATACTTAACAGTTTTGATTTTTATGGCATATTCTATCCTTTTCTGGAGCTTTTGATTTGAAAGAGACAAATAAAGAGAAGTAACATGTGCATGTGGACAAGAGAGAGGAATTCCATCTGCAAAGTGGAAGTTCTTTTCTCAGTGAAAACTTGGTGACAATCCTCTGGGGAAGTGTGTTGATTGGTTTGTTGATTTATTGGTCAAGTAATCAGGATAATATTAATGGTGCTTTACTACTTATTCTTGTGCTTGAACTATATTTAGAACCTGCAGAATCATCTGAGAGTTTGGAAATAAAAAAAATATGTTTATGGCTTCTTTATCATGAAACGTGGAATGTTTCGAATATATGTGTATTTGCATTTTATTGTGGATTAGTGCTGAAAGCACACACGTCTGTAATGTCACTTTCTAGACTTGAGAACATTATTCTTGGGTTTCTTATGCTTATTCTAATGAGTAGTTTGACATGTTATACAAATCACTTGAAAAATTATCTTACATATTATTGCTGTAGCCATAAAATATATAGCTCAATTTAGTTTTCTGTAATCTACATATGATAATTACAGGTATATTGATAACTTTTTTCTAGACCATCTTTCTCTTGGGAAGGTAGTATTTCCTATTCTGCATGCTAGTGTTCTGAAAATAGTTTTAAATCTTCAGAGTATAGAGTCTTCTACTGCTTTGCTGGTCTCATTCATCTTCCTGTCAGGAAGGTTTTCTAGATAGGCAACTTAATAATTTTCTATGAATTTATTTTGTACTTTTAGCTATAGATACTGTTTTGCCTTTCTCAAAAAAAAAAACTTTTAAAAACGAAAAGAAGTTCCATTCACTTCAGCATCACAACTTCAAGAAGCATGTGATTTTCCTAAGTTATGAGCATGTTCGGGCCAAATTTGTATGTTACACAACTGTCAGAATTATGTTGGAAAGCAAAATTGATGTTGCAGATTGTGTGGCTGATCTTGATTTCTTTCCTCTGCTAGCATAACCAGAACATAAAGTAGGTTTTGTTAAATGTCTGCTTTATGATGTGTTGCTCCCTCCCACTCCCGAATAGTGATAAATTTTAAAACAAACCCTGTGCAGATTCTCAGTAGAGACCACGAGATTGGCAACAACTATTTTTTCCCCCAATAATTCACTTCAATTATGACAAAACAAAATTACTAGTGTAGACACAGCAGCTGGTATCTGCAATTTCTCTATAAATCAAGGAATGGAAGGTAGCTTTCATTCAGTGACACGTGCTATGCCCTTTGGGGTTGTTCTCTTTCTCTTTGAAACTTGGTATGAAAGCATATTCACAGTACCAAGTTTTAAACTGAGGTTTGTTTTGCTTGTTTTAGTGCCTGTTTCACACAGTACACCACCAAACACTTTGGTCTGTGGGCCTCACACATTTAAATGATCTGGTTTCCTATGGAAACATGCATTTTGTGCGTCAGCAATTTTGGTGGTGCTTTGGGAATGAACCAGCAAAGTTAAAGTTTTTTTCAGTTTAGTTTAAGGTTTTAATATCCCTTTTGCAGCAGTTGTCTGCTAGTAGCAGACAAGATACCTCAGTCATACTGTACCTGAGTGCTAGTAAGAATAGAGATATCTATCTTGGATTTTGAGAACCCTAGCTGCTCTTTTACTCTTAAGTTTTTAACCAATATAATCTGCGGTTTGAACCACTAATTGTTACCAAGTTGTTGCCTTTCTGTAGTAGGCCAAATATGAGGAGATCAAATACAACAAGAAATAGGTTTACTATATTCCTTATCTCCTTCTAAAAGGAACAAGTCATACCACTAGAACTGCAACGTTATTTCTTCCCTCCCTAGCTTCAGATTTATGACCTAGGGATATGAACGTGTAGTTTATTCCTCCTGGGATTTAGCAAGAGTAACTTCAGTGATTGTACGCTCTTGAGTTGCAGTAAAATTGCCTATGTGCAAATGCGTGTGGTAGATGAACATACCCTGTGGCGTTATCAGGTAAATAGAGCCTCCTTGAGGAGGTCAAGGGCTCTGTCAAGTATTCTGCTTTTTTTAATCACTGTTTTCTTGAGCAATCACTGCCATTTCTCTTGCTTTGGTAATATGACCTTTGCTGAATTGTCTTTGCTGGTTAGCTGTATAGTTTCCTAGACCCACTGTGTATAATTTTAGCCTAACCCATCAATGCATTTTGGACCATACTGCCTAACTGGCCTCTCTCTTCTTTCATTTTGGCAGACCCACGCAGCAGAAGTCTTTGAAGGCTTGGGATTTGGCCTAGCCTGTGTCCCAGCGCATAGGCTGCTGGTGTGAGTTGATCCCATTGCTTGCCCTTGAAGCGTGCACATTTATGCCATTGCAGCACCGCTGAACTGGGGCTGTCAGGTGGGCCTCTTGCCTGTCACTTTTGCTGTACTTAATTGTGGAGGAATTGCCCATTCATGTCCGGAGAGCCGTGTATTTATTACTTTATTAATATATTACCATGTATTTATTACTTTATTAATTATATTATTTATATGTCTGTAACCTGAGTCCCCTAATGTGTAATACCAGGATTATGTAGATCACATGAAGAGGTTATTGATACCCCAATTAGTTGTCTGAGCTACTGTAAATCTACAATAAACATGTGAGTGGTGTAGCTCCCTAGAGATTTGAGAAAAAATGAATTGGGTTTTTTAACTGCAGCAGGCTCGCTGTAGATAGGACAGTAAGATTTTTGTCTTGTTATAAAACATATTGTGTGTAGTTTCTCTCTTGAGGTAGATCTTGTTAGGCAGTCTCTGTGGGGACAAGTCACAAGACGTTCTTACTTTCATGTTAGCAGGTTGGATTAAATTGTGCTTGATGAGAACAGATTGATACTTTGATTAACCACATTGCTTTACAATATGTGGTGACTTGTTCTCTGTTAGGCTTTTAAGCAGATAGCTTTATCAGCGTAAAACATACCTTCTCCCACCCACACACGGAAGGCATAGTGTCTTTGCAGATACTGGGTAGAAAAGATAGGTTGAAGAAAGCTGACTAAATGTGAAATGTTTGCTTGAGGTAGACAAAGGACAGGACAATTGGTGAACTGCAGCATTGAAACATGAAAGAACAAATGATGGAGGAGGAGGATTATTCATCTTGTTTAAACTGTTCCTCTAGTAATCTGCTGCAGCTTTCTTGCTAGTAGAGCAAGGTGAGTAGTGCTTAACCAAAAAGAGGGTCCTCTGATGCAGTGGCTTTTAACCACTGACATTTTCTTAGTTGCCTGACACAGACCTACTGCTCTCCAGTGAGCAAGCTGTAATCCTTCTGCATCCTGGTGGTGAATGTATAGGATCATTAAGGGTGGGGATGTGACTGTTCTTCATAGGCTTTGCTTTTGTAGCAAAACTTACCATGAGCGGGATGAATCCTTTCCTTTGAAAGGATTGATGTCTTCCTTTGAAACGCTCTTGTTAATAAAATTTAAACCCTCTCCATGATCATAGTCCCGAAAGAAAAGCTGATAAATTTATGCAGAAGGCTTTCTTTCAAATAAAAAATAAACAAACCCTGAACAAGGTCCCTTTTAAGCTGGAACTAAGTTGAGGCATGCTAAAATTTGCCACTCATTTTCCTCCTACCCTCCCTCATCCACTTATCAGAGACTGCAGAGACGTGATTGCATAGCTATGTATAAGACCATATAATTTCCCACTGCTTCTTTGAAGTTGTCTAATTTCAGGCCCCTTTATGCCACACTGATCCATGAAAATGTTTTGATATATGCTGTTTCTTTCGCTGCCATCGAGGCTTCTTACCCATCTCACCATTGTCTCTCGTGTACCTGAACTGACAGAGTGGAAAGCTCTGGCTGGTAGAGCAAAAGCGTACAGTATCTGATAACAGAGGTACACTGGTGTTTGAGAACTGTTGGAAAGCACAGCATCTGCGCATTTCAACAGAAGACAACGTTGATAATTAAATTGCAGAGCCTTGCAGCATATTTTGCATATACCTTACTATATTAGGCAGTGTGTCTTTTGTCTGTATGTTGTGCATTGCCTGGGAAGCCCCAGTCCTGCAAACTTCTGTGCTACTTTTTTAAATTCAAAAGTGAAACTTTTGAAGAGAGAGACTCTAGTGGGAGCGGACTTCGCAAGGGATTCTCTGCTAGGCTGTTCTTCCAGTATACTTTGCACTAAAATAAGTACTTTTGTTGATTGGGGAGTTCAGCCTTGTAATCAGCTGTGGAAAAAGAGTTGATGATTTACAGACTTCTGAAGGAAAACTGAAAGCAGATATCCTCCACGAGTCCAATGACTGGGTCTCAATCTCGTCATTAATCTAAAGCTACTCAGTGCAGTTGTGGACTGCTGTTTCTTTTTTAAACTGGAAATAGGTTGAATTGTGCTGAAGTTTTCTGCTGTCTTCCACCCTCATTGACTTACCAGAGACTGCACAGACACGGTTATAGACCTGTGTATACGACTGTGTAACTTTCTCTGCTGCTGCTTAGGGAGGGACAGGTGCTTGTTAGCACATTTGTATATGCAACGTTTGACCAGATTTGCAGGAAAAAAATCCCAAACAACTAACCAAGCCTACCTTGAAAAGTATTTAATGTGAAACTAACAAAGTTTATGTAGGTGCGAATTAGTTGCTTGATTTCAAAAGCTGTTGTCTGTTTACACAGAGAATATAGGAAGTTCTTTGGGGAGATAGTGACTTGTCTCTCTGAACCTCAGTTTCTCATGTGTGTGATGTGTATGCTGCTGCTTCTTGTTCCACATGGGGTTTTTTAAACATATAAACCCTTAGCGGTAGGGGCAGGTACCTTGTGTAGGAGAGGAGCAATTAGAGACAAAAGTGTTATCAGTATAGGCAACTGAAATAGCTCTAGAAGGCATATGTAAGTGTACTTGGCCTTGTAATAGGGTTAAATGACTGATAGATAAGATACGGTTGAATTGCGGAAAGATTTACCTGCTAAAAAGGTTTTGCTCTGGGGTGTCAGGATCAAAGAATTAAACTGAGCAGTGGTTTTTGGAAGTAGAATTTTGAATGGACTGCAGATGTGTATTTGCACTTGTCAGGACTATCAAATAATGGAGTAATACCTTGATCAAGATTTAGCAGAGAGGAAAAGCTAAATTATTGTAAAATTTTAACCATGAGCTGGTTAAAATAAACAATTACTCTTGTTGTTAGTGGCCCCAAGTTCACTTCTACCCCTTCCTCCATGATCAATGTTTTATAAATTAATTTATTTTCTCACCTTTCGACTCAGTATGGTCAGGTTATTTGTCCTATTTAATTGGAGTTAGTTTTAGTTCACAGGGAATAACGTGCTGTTGCAGTTACTGTGGTGCACTTGGTCTTGCAAAATAATCAAGAAAATCTACTAATCTACTAGTCTAGTAACAAATTCTGCTTACCACAAATATAATGAATATATTTTTTCTTCTACTGCTATAACTAGATCGTGCTAACTTTAGATTGATATGTATCTTAAGAGAGTATCTCTTCAATTCGATTACTTTCCTTTTTTAAATAGGTATTCTGTTTTTAGGACGTACTCTGTGACCACTTAAGTTGTCAAAAGCTTTTTATGCTTTTGAAACACTATTACAGAGTTTGAAGTATTTGAAGCCTACACAATGTATTAGTGTTTTGTATTACTAAGGAAATCCCAGTATCCCAAGATGCTTTCCAAACTGGAATTGATTAAGGGAGTTGATTTGATCTTAGAAATATTATTGCATATTGCAGTCTTCTTGTTGCTGTCTTGTTACTTTTAAATTAGAGATGATTAAAAAGCCATAGTATTTGCTGCTTTGAGGATAATGTCTGTGTTTTCCCACTGTTCTTAGGTTTCTGATCTGATAGCTGGATTAGATGCAAGTGAACTTACCCCTTGCCAACTTAATTTTTGCTGCAGGCAAGTTGTTTTCAGCTAATGACTTAAATTTGGTATTTTTGTTCTTCATTTGATGCTTTGTACGGCCTGTTTATGATGACTTTGTGTATCAGGAGTGGACATTGAGAATGAACTGTCAGACTGAATTTTACTGAGATGTTACTGTTTATCACCAAGGGATGAATGATTTTTTTTTCGTGATTCTTTGTTATTAAAGATGTAAGTGGCTTTAATCTTGTGATTGTATGTATGTGCAGTATACCGTTAGGTGCAGGTTTTAGTTAGAGAACATAAATGCTGGAGATGAATTTTCTGTTTTACAGTTTGTCAATCACATACTCCCAAAGATCTTTATCAAGCAGTGGGGTAGTGTTTGTGCCTCTAATAACAAATAGAGTAAATGGATCAGGCAGGATGCATGCAACATCAGCTCGAGGGAACCTTCCTAGAAGTTTTCTGTGGTCGGTAGCGTAGATATTTCTAGAGTTAGCAACACTGAAAGCCCTTGCTGTTCTGTTCTTGTGTCATCTAACTCTGAAAAATATCTGATTTGAATCAAAATGCTGGCAGCTGCTCATGACGTGTATCCAAGAACTCCCAGTGTTGTAATTTGAGTGTGCCCAAATCGGGACTTGGAAATAGCAAGAAGCTCTTAAATATTAAGGTCCCTTCCAGGTCTAACCATTCTATGAAATAGGAACTTAAGGGACTTTGTGCAGCGGTTGAGGGGACACACCTGCTTGTCTTCAAGACTTCTTTCACATGGGCTGTATCTGTTCTTTTTATATGGTGGCTAGACTTAGGATATCCTTGTGTAGGAAAAGATGTCCATACTACAAGTGCAGACTGTAGCAGTCATCTGCTTAGGTAGTAAGCTGTTAAAAGAGGCAGGACTTGAGTGTTCAATAACATAGCGGTGGTTATAAATTCTTACATAAATGTCAATAACTAAGTAGCACTTTTGTGGAATGAGCTTTCCTACTGGACACACAAACATAACAGTGTCTCTGTCACTGGATCTCTTGGTATCTTGATGTATTTTGAATGTGTGGTGAGAGATGTACCATTTCTGTTCACTTTGGGTCTTCTCATAGCTGCAGAGAAGTAAGGCAGTATTTCAGGAGTCTGTAATGACCGAAGCACCAGTATGGAACCTCTACCCCCAAAACGTATATTTAGAGAGCTACAAGACAGAAGTATTTAAAGGAGAGTCTGATGGGGAGGGAATGAGTGCTGTCTTGAAGTTTATGGAATAGAGTCTGAGGCTGGGATAGGAAAGATAACATAAGGAAAAATGAAAACTGTGAAGGCTAGGGAGGACAGAGAATTAGAACAGAGTAGAGGAGAAGAGAAGGTAACAGGTTAAATAGTTACCTTCTGTGTCCTAGAGCTCTTCATGCATCTCAAGAGTCTTACATGGCTGATATTTGATTTTCATCAGCATTCTTGAAGAAAGCCATAATCTCCCTTATTGTTGTTTACGAGCTTAAATAGTGGTGGCTGATCTGAAGTTTCCAGTTCTACTCTTGGTATCATACTGGTGACAGAATTTGTCATGTGATATCTAGATGTGTAGTATCAGTTTCTTTTATTTAAAATCGTAAATAACGTGCAAAGTCTACATTGAAACAACCTCTAACTTGTAAAGTCAAGCAACTTGTAAATTCCAGAATTGAGCTTGCCTCTGCTTTGTTAATTAAGTTCTCTTGCTGCACCTTATGATACCATCTTTAATTACACAATCACATTAGTTTTTCCAAAGCTGCGTGCTTCACTTCATGCGCAGGACAGATCTGCTCAAAGGGTGAACTGGGGCTGTGCAGTGAAGGACACTTTTGCCTGGAGGAGGCTGCTGAACTTGATGGAAATGGGAAGATTTCCGTTTGAAGGGGAGGGCTGACAAAGAGGGAACTGGCAGGAAGTGGACAGGTTTGGATTATTAGGTATAGTATTAGGCAAACTACTTAGAGCAGGCTTTTTCTGAATGGTCTCTAAGCATGCATCTTGCTTTCTGAGTTTTTTGGTAGAAATGTTGAGCTCTCGGAGCTGCAAGCAAAAGTCACCAGAAGCAGTGAATTGAACATATAATGGTACCTACTTACCTACTTATGTCAGTAACGATTAAAAAAAACCCAACAGGTCCTAGGCCTCTGAATTGGGTTCTCAAATCTACGTGCTACTTAGATCTCTAATTATTTTTTTTTTATTTTTTTTTTTCCTGTGCAGGAACATCAGTGATGTAGAAATAGTACTACTCATTTTTACAGGACTGTTTGCGAAGTAGCAGTATACTGGTAGGTGCCTTCAAGTAAATGAACATATGAAGCGAACTGTTGGGAAGGAGAGTGCTTGAAAGTGTAACGCCAGTGTGAGCATGGAAGAGGTAGGCAGGTGAGAAGTGTGAGTGGAGTAGGGGGACAAGAAGTAGAGAGACTTTGATAATATTTTATAAGGGATTACTTCTGTTCCCAGTGTTGGCAGGCTCTCATAAGCTAATTCTCACT
>VYZM01012262.1:244342-279955 GCA_013398915.1 Dromas ardeola
CTTGTAAAAGTAGATGAGCATGTAGGGTTGACTTGACAAATATTGGGAGAAGTTTAAAAGAAATTTGCTCTGGGAAAAACAAAAAATAAAACCAATCTTGCCCTTCCAGGATAAGGACTCATTCATTTCTTTCCCTTTCAGATTTTTTTTTCATTGATATTTATCATTTTACCAATTAAAACTCCATAATATAGTCTATATGTATGCATTATTTTATATCCTTGCTTATAGAATGTGAAGAGTTCTGTTAGTAATTTCAAATGGTAATCCTGTTTTATACCATATACTTCTATGAAAATTTTCAAATGTTTTTTACCTAAAGAGATGAAATTGCTTCCAGTAGCTACTCTGTCTCAGTGCTTTAGAAACATAATATCACAAAGAGCCATTTGTGTTGTATTTTATAGCAAAAATAAGAGCTTTTTAAACTTTACAGATTTTAGCAGCTACATCTGTCACTTCTTACTTCAGTAAGTCAGACAAACTAAAGAATTCTTCACTTCAAGACATTGACTGATAGTGAGTTCACTGCTCCTTTTAGTGGAGAGTAGTATGTTTTGTTCAAGGTCTTGTGCTTAAGGACTAAACTTCCATATGAAGGAGAAATGTGGATAGTACACAGCTGTCAAAATCAGATTGTTTACTGAGAAGGTAAGTATGCGTTTATGAATAGCAATTAAATTTTAAGCAGACAATGGAAAGTCAAGTGTGCAATAATTAACAGGCTGCAAAACAAAAGAAACTCAAGTTGTCTTCAGAGTTTTTTCCTTCCTAGAATCGTCTGAAGCTTGGGTTTGTGAGTGTAACTGTGTGGTTTATGTATAAGTAGTTCTATAGGCTTAGTAAGTTCTTCCTAACTTTTTGCTTTGAGCTCTTCCACCATGAGACAGAGAAAAAGCAAAAAACCTTCTGGTTATAGAAGAATGTGATTGTATAAGTAAAGATTTGCTCAACAGCTTTAGCTTCTTAGTTTCTCCAGCATCTTTCTTTATATATCTATGTATATATGTGTATAAAAAAGTAGCACAGTGTGCCGAAGCAGTGAATTTTCCACAGTATTCCCCCTTCCCTTAAGGTTTGGCTTAATTATATATGTCAGAATAAACCCATTTTCAAAATTATGTGATTTAGGAATGGAAAGCATCCAGAAAGACAGCCTTTGTCTGGCTGGATGAGTTGGCAATTCTAATTCGTTACGCTTGTATATGATCAAAACCTGAATCCCCTTCCCTGAACTCTTGGTCTTTGACATGCACATTGTCAGCTGTTTGTTTTCTAATAGATAAAGCGGTTGTGTTTCATCTGAGCTCTGACTATCTAGCCCTGTAGATGCCAAGCAGCCCTTTGTAGAAAGAGGAAAAATTCTTACAAGAGTCTGTTGAATGAAAACTAAAAAGATTTCTATCAGGCTGACTCTTAATGATTCCGTTAAAATGAGGATCATCTTAAAAATTATGCTGATGTTGTATAAAATCATGTAAAAAGGATAAGAGTTGAAAGTAATATTTAGAAAGTTTGCAGCTTCAAATAACTTGAATAATTAAGAACTTGATCTGAAACTACTATCTGAAACTAGACATATTCAGTAAAATTTTAAAAAACTTTTTGGAAATACATTTTTTAAAATTGTAACTAAAAATACAATCTTGTGCTTCAGTGTTATATTCTATATAAATCATCTGTAAGCCTTACTATGACTGGAAACAATATCTATACTGTAACTTACTTCAGGCTTTTTTATTTTTTCCCTTCCAAATAAATAAGAAAGGAAAATGAGAAATTATGAACAGTCAGATTTTTTTTTTTTTTTTTTTAAAAACAGCTGAACTCAAGTGCCCAGGAATGAAAGTTAACATATATCTGTGGTCTATGTCAGGCGGAATTGCATTTTTATTGTTGGGGGCACTATCCCCCTCCATTTCTAATGTTTCCTACTTCTGTGTGGAATCACTTCATATAGGCATGTGTAAGCAGTAACATTCAAATCACCAACGAAAGACAAGCTGTAGATAGATGACAATGATGGCTGCTTCTGGAAGGGACTGAAGGAAAGTGTAAAATGACTTTACAAGTATTTTAAAAGAAAATATAATTTAGGATTAAAAAAAGAAAGACAACCTGCTTTTGCCCATCACTTTCTCCTAAATACCAGCTCTTGAAAGAAGGATATTATATAGAAGGCTGCTTAAAATATTGATGTCTTTCTGCCACAGGACTCCTTCAAAGGGAAATTAAATTAATCTTAACACTCTCTTATGTTACTAAAACTAGTTACAAGAAACGATTTGTGGCATTGCCATTCAAGCAGATGGACAGTTGGAAAGTCAACTTATTTCTCTTTTGCTTTTGAAATACAGGTGTTAGCAACAGGACTAAGTGGCCTCTATTCATCTTTGCCTACGAAGCTGGAAGAAAAAGGAGAAGAGTGGCACTGTCTGCTGAAAGATGACTGGCTCTTGTCACCAGCCCTTGTACAATTCATGAATTCCCTTGAATTTTGCAATGCTGTGATACAGGTAATGGAGCAGAGTTGGACTGTCCTTTTGAAGTAGTAGGTTTTTATATATTCTGCAGAAGTTTGTAAATTATAGAGATTATTTACTTCTATTAATGGCATGGACTTTTTAAGTTACTCTAAAATAAGTTACATACAAAATGAATGTATTGTGCCGTTTGTCCTGGTTTATGAGGATGAATTAATATGGTTTTTAGTTTTCAGGTGATAAATGTTTCAAATGAAAGCAGTAGAATTTTGTGGTGGCTTGATATTTCATTATGTAATTGAGAGGATGTTTTGTTTTAAAAAAATAAATAAATGTTTATTGTATTTTAGTACCGCTGTTGATACTAAAAGTAAAATGCCTGTACATGTTGGAAAATTTAGTCTTTATATATTTAAGAATTGAAAAATACTCTGTCTTTGTCTAAGCTCTCATAATGGCATACAAAAGAACATAGTCTGTTTTGCCTGTTGGTGAGTAATGCATAAAGAAAGCTTTCCAAACAGAGTTTAGGTATCCTCCTAGAAATACAAATTCGTTTTAGATTGGCCTGTTTTGAATCTACTCTCTGTTCTTAATGATTATTTCTGTGTTAGATTTTTTTTTTTCTGGCTTTGATCCCTTACTATTTTTTTTTTCCTCTGATCTAAGTGGAAAATGAGATTTTTTTTGTCTTTTTATATTGTTTTTAAGGCTAGAAAACCCTATAGAACCTTTGTCCAGTATTTTATTAAGCATGATATAAATTCTACAGAAACTGTGGATTTATGTGTTACTTGAAGAAATGTGCTGAATAGGATTGATAATTTAGTCACATTTACTGTTAAATAAAAGGTATGTTTTAGTGAGACATGCAAAATACAGTAAAGCAGATGATTGACTATTAAAGCATTGAACAAATGAAAATAATAATAGCTGTCATTCTTTAAATGCAATATACAAGATTTTTATCATGCATGTTTAAACATGAAAAGGAGACAATATTAATTTTGGTGTCTAAGCAGGATTTTTCTGCAGATCTACATTTGCAGGACGTCATATTTGACACCTTTTTCTAAAAAGTTGATATAAAGGTTACTACAGACAAATTAAAGAACAACATATTATTTTAAAGCTGCTTTTCAAATAAACGCAGAATGGTTAAGGATCTTCAGCTGACATGCAGAAAGAGCAGTTTCTGTCTGCTGCTTGATTGTGTCTCTATAGTCTTTCTTCAGCTGGATTGAAAGCTCAATTACTGCAGGAATTTTTGCTTTGTGCATGGAATGTTTTTCGTGGTGTGGCTTGTTCTGTATTGACCCAAAAACTTTGGCTGGAGATTAAAAAGGGACAGTGTGGCCAAGACCTCTTGCCATAAAAAGGGACGGCGTAGCCAAGATCTCTTGCCATTTATTACTTTTTCCCTGGATCACAGCATAGGAAGGGCAACCCTTCTTCTTCCCCTTTCCAGAGTAAGGGTTGCAAATTAAAGGAAGTCTGGGAAGAATTGCAAGGGAGAATGTATTTGTGGCCACGTGTAGGCTGTGACATTCCAGTCTCTATGTGAACTTCAAACAGAATACATTAACTTAGAATGCCTCTGAATGGATGTTTTTTTCTGCTTTTATCAAATTTTTTTTAAATGCCTGAATTGATAATATGTTTTCTTTTGTGAAAACAAAATGAATGCTTCATTATAAAAGTAGATTTTTAGCTTCTACTAACAGTTCATTTTTTAAAGCTCCTAACCAACCTGTTGAATGAATAATGTAGGTTTTGTTTTCATTTCTGTTTGCTTTACAGTGGCTGGGAGAAGGGCATGTGAACTGTATGTTCGTACCCCATAGCTAGAGAGCGCTTTGGTTTACCTACTCTTGAACCATAGGAAAGCAGCTGTTCTGCTTTTTATTGTGTAAGAGGACAGGTTAATAATTGCAAATCCACCTTCAAATGACCCTGACGAGCTTGCAGGAGCTAAATTTACCATCTCAAATCTTTGATGCATGGGTATACACACTTTTCTGTCCATCCATTCATCTTTGTCAGCATACAGGGAGACTGAAAAGCCGTGTTCTCTAAATTTGACAGGCTTACTGTAATTAAACATAGTTTGTGTATTTCTTTGAAGAAGGAAAAATCTTTAAGAACCTCAATCAATAGCAAATGTTGGTGAGAAGGACAAATGAACATGCCTTGTTAAATGCGCAAGGGTTTTGGTAGTGGATAATAGTCGTCTGTGCCTCATCTTTTTTTAAATCTCACTGCAACTGTTCTGTGTCTTTCTCTTCCCCCATCCTTTTAGGTGGCACATCCCTTGATACGTAACCAGCTTGTGAATTACATTTACAATGGATTTTTGGTGCCAGTAATGGCTCCTGCGCTCCATAAGGTCAGTGGTGTATGCAAGCATGACACAAAATAATAATGGACATAAGCATTATGGATGATGTCTGTGCAAAAGACACTATTAAATGTACTGTCAGTAGTGACTTCCATATAATTGAGTAAGTTTCTAGGCTAGCTTTCCGTCTTTTCATTCCATGCTTTCTGTTTACACTATACAGATTATTAAGCAAGATATAGTTATTTCTGAAAATGTTTAAAATTCTTAAGTGAAATGAAGAACAAAAATATTTTTGTTGCGCTGGGATGACATGTCATCAAAAAAGCAGTGACCTTTAAGACAACATTTCATCATGGCAGACATTTCCATGAAGACCTTTTTTTCCAAGTGAACATTTTTCCAAAAGGAAAATGCCCACAAGGAGAACATTCAGTCAAGAAATATTATGCTAATTTTAGCAAAGTTGGTATTGTTTGGTACTTCCTTATCACAGTTGGTAGAGCTATTTTCATAAAGTGGAGAAGAAATGGAGTTTGGTATCAATTTTGTAATGTATTAGGGTACAATTTATGTTGCTTTGAAGAAAAAAGAATCCATTTTTCTTTGAATTTTAGGCGTTATCCTTTGCAAAATATGTCACTGGTATTGGGGAATTACTTATTTTTTTTTTTTTTGTTAGGCTGCAGGAAACTGTATTTCCAACTGTTGCAGAACACGTCAATTAACAGTCTTTATTACCCTGTAAAAAGAATACCTTGTTTGAGGAGAAAAAGTAGGAATTGCTGAGATTAAAGATCCACCAAAAACTGCCAGGAGAGGACTAATAAATTACTTTTTGAAGGTCTTCTAATTTTTAGTTAGTCTGCCAAGCAGAAAGCACTGCACCTGTTCCATTTTCTGGGAGGCCAGTGAAACACCGTACCTTGCTTTCTAGTCCAGGACTTGTCTTGGCAGTGCATACAATTCTTCCTGGTAAGTAGTTGCTTACCAAGAAAGTAATAAACAGTATAGAATCTTCTTCAATTATTTGGCAGTCCTCAAATGTTTGGGAACTTGGCGAGGGCTGAAATAAAATTTGGCTGCAATCCAAATCAAGGCTGTAGTCTGTCATTGAGATCACCTCCTTACCTGGGAGTAATTTTTTATATTTCTGTATGTTGTCTTAATACCGTACCAAGACTGGGAATTAGGATCGGAAGTGAAAAAGCTAACCAGCTTTAGGTGAAAGTTATGAATAACAAGGGAGATATCAGAATGTAGCTGTGGGATTCTGGTCTTAGTGGGTCCTGTTTTTACCTCTGAAGTACTTAAGACAAATTTTAGGTTGTTTTGAATGCTACTATGCTGCTGAATGCCATGCTTATTGGTCAGTAAATCTACTAACCCCATATTGGGTTGGTTATTTCCCTATTGATGTTACTTAAATCATTTAAAGCATGCTGTTCTGATTAATTTTTTTTTCATGTGATGGAAATCTCGTTGAACCTCTTTTATACTCTGAAATTGGGTGAAATCATATTTCTCTTGAAAATGGAGGTGTTGGGTGCTAGCATATGTGAGTTTCAAGCCTAGATCTTTCCTGAACCCCGACATTCTGTTTGGTGCCTTGTTCTTCCAGTAATAAACCTTTCCTTGATTAGCGTTAAGTTTGACTTCTTCCTCTTTAAAAATTTACTTATGTGTATAGACTTCAAATGCATTTAATGGAGAAGATGGATTGCACCATCTAGTGGAGCTGATACAAGGCTCTCACATGTGTGAGACCAAACCTCCATAGCAAAAGGAAACGAGTAAGTAGAGGCACATTTGACCTCTTTAGTCTTTCTGTGCTGTGCCCCCCATTAATTTAACAGAAAATAAATATTTTACATCTTTACCTTTGGGACAGATGTCTATGCGCTAAGACAGATAAATATGCTGTAACAGCTCTTCCATACATTAAAACGATGCTAAGTTGAGGAGTATGCTTTGAAAACTGTATCATCCATTTGGGGACTTAAGTGTTGTAATTAACCTTTAGGTTAAGAAAAAATTATGAAGGGATGAAATGAGAGAAAGGCCAGATGCACCATGGTGGTTTTTAAACAGAAGTTTTCTCATTAAACACAATGCTAAATGGATCTTGATTTTTCTTTTAAACTCAGTGAAGTTGGTTTAATGTGCTAAGGCTACTTGTGGCTGAAGATTTTAGGTTTTATTCAGTCATTCAGTTTGGGTTGTTCTCACTCGTTCTGGTTTATGAGCTCAAATACAATGAATAATGGAGCATGGTATAAATACCCGATTAAGAAGGCAGATCTATGGAAGGTTAAAGGGAGGGGTGATAAGAAGAGATGATAATTATTGGTCCATCTTCGTAAGGTGTTCCCATAAATCTTATTTCTAGAATTTAACTGGTATGGATCAGCTGCTTCTCATAACTCTTGGTGATAGACATGGAAGAAAGGAAGGGAGTCCAGACCTCATGTGGCATTCAAGCCTTAACATCCCATATCCAATCTGGCACCCATGGTTATACGTTAATGCAAAAATCAGAAGGGAGATGAGCTGGCTCTGCTCTTGAATGACTATTGGGTAGCATACTACTTCAGACCTGTTCTCTCTGTACTATATTCTAGTTTTTCTTCAAGTAGTAATCTTTTGAGGAAAAAATTGCTCTGCAGCAAGACACAGACTTGCATTTATTGTTTTTTGCAAAGGCAGCTCCAGTCAAGAATGGAGACATCTAGGAAAGTAGTCTTCAATCTTTGCTGTTCTCAATGTGATGGAACTTGATTTCTGTTTAAAACAACCGCAGCAACATAAACAAATCATGTTAACGTGACTTCTTGTCTCATCACCAAATCAAATTTAGTTGATTCAAGTATATAAAATAAAATAAGCCAAACAGTTGTAGAAGCACTATTAGATAAATTGTGTGGGTAATAATCTTAGTCCCTCGTGGAGTAACAGCAACATCAGTTTGCCTTTGCAACCGATATATTTCGATATGAGCAAAATGTCTGGTACGAGGAGGTTTACTCACTTCTGGATTAAAGCTAAGCCTATATTGTAGGTGATAGGTGGTGGCCAGTCTCTTCCTTCCTTCTGTCTCCACAGAGTCGCAGACTGGCTGAGGCTGGCAGGCGCCTCTGGAGATTGTCCTGTCCAACCCTCCTGCTCAGAGCAGGGTCAGCTAGAGCAGGTTGCTCCGGGATGTGTACAGTTGGGTGCTGAATATCTTCAAAGCTGGAGACGGCATAATCTCTCTGGGCAGCACTGTTCTAGTGTTTGACTACCCATACAGTAGAAAAGTATGTGGTCTTTGTTTGCTTTTTTTTTCCCCTGATGTCCAGTTGGAATTTCGTGGATTTCAGTTTGTGGCCCATTTCTTCTTGTCCTTTCACTGGGCACCAGTGAAAAGAGTTTGGGTCCATCTTCTCTGCTCCTTCCCAGCAGGTGTTTGCACACATGGACAGGATCCTGCATGAGCCTTCTCTTCTCTTGAACATTCCCATCTCTCTCAGCCTCTCCTCGCGTGATAGATGCTCCCATCCCATAATCATCTTTGTGGGTCTTAGCTGGACTTGCTCCGGTATGTCAGTGCGTCTCTTGTACTGGGGAGCCCAGCACTCTAGATGCGTCTTACCAATATTGAGTAAAGGGAAAGGATGCCCCACGCTGACCTGCTGGTAATACTCTTAATGTAGCCCAGGAGGCTGTGGGTCATCTTCACCACAAGGGTGCATTTCTGGCTCGTAGCCAATTTTTTGTCCACAAGGACCTGCAGGTTCTTTCTTGCAAATCTGCTTTCCAGCCAGTCAGTCCCCAGTGTGTACTTGTGCCTGGGGTTACTCTTCCCCAGGTGCAGGGCTTTGCATTTGTGTTACTGAACTTCATGATGTTCCTGTTTGCCTCTTTCTTCAGACTGTCAAGACCCCTCTGAATTGCAGCACAGCCATACAATCTATCAACTACTCCTCCCAGTTTGGAGGAGTTGGAATTTCATGCAAACATTTCGCGGAACATCTACAAACTTGCATGAGGAGGAACTCTATCTCATCATCTTGGTCATTAATGAAGATATTAAATGATATTAGCCCCAATGTAGGCCCCACTGGCCTCTAGCTGGATTTTGCATTGCTGATCACAATCCTTTGAGATCAGCAGTTCAACCAGTTTTTGATCCACCTCACTGTTCACTTATCAGTGTGTTCTTCATAATTTTGTCTATGAGGATGTTGTGCAAGAGATGGTCGTGAAAGCCTTGCAAGATACAAGATACATAATATCAACTGCTCTCCATTTATCCATCGAGCCAGCCATCTTATTGTAGAAGGCTGTCAGGTTGGTCAGGCTTGATTTCCCCTTTGTAAATCCATGCTGACTACTCCCAGTCACCACCTTCTCCTTAATATGTGTGGAAACGACCTCCACAAGGTTTTAGTCCATCCCTTTTCCAGGGATCAACATGAGGTTGACCAGTCTGTAGTTCCCTAGATTGTACTTCTTGAAGACTGGAGTGACATTTGCTTACTTTTGGTCCTCAGGAGCCTCCTCTGGTAGCCACAACCTTTCAAAAACCAAGAGTGGCCTCGACAGTCGGGGATGCAACCAATCAAGCCCCACAGACTTATGTATGTCCAGTTTGTTTAAATATCCCCTAACCTGATCCCTCTCCTCTAAGGGTAAGTTTTCCTTGCTCCAGACTTCTACTCTCATCTTAGCGACCTGGGACTGCTGAAGGCAAATCTTGCCAGCAAAGACCAAGGTGAGGAAGGCATTAAGTACTGTGGCTTTTTCCATGTATTTTGTCACTAGGTCCCTTTCCCCATTCAGCAGTGGGCACACATTTTTTCATACCCTTCCTTTTGCTGTTGAAGCCCTTCTTCAGCTTCAGCTGGGCTTTGGCTTTCCCCATCCTTTCCCTGCACACTTAGGCAGTTTCTCCATATTCCTTCTGGGTCACCTGTCCCTGCTTCCATCTCTTCCTTTTTATGTTTCAGTTTTGTGAGGAGCTCCTAGTTCGTCCATGCAGACCTTTTGTCTCGTTTCCTTTTCTTCTCCTAACTAAAACTATCAGACTATCAAACAAAACTTTTGGTAAAAGTAGCACCAGAGTTTCAGTAAGTAGAATTTCAGTAAAAATAGTTCAGTATTTCAGTGTGTAGTCCAAAGCTTTGAGATATGTGTGATCTTGAAACGTCTGTAACATTTATGAAACTATGTTGTAAGCTCTGCCTTTTATTTTTTCATTTTTGCAGCTTGTCTCCCTATTCATACTTACGATGTACACAGTTCAGTGTGTGAACGAAACACTACAAGAGTGTGGAGGATAGAGAGAGATGTGTTTCTATGAAAAAATCAGGGGGTGGGGAGACCAATATATTTTGGTTGGTGTGATTTTTATGTCTCTGAGGAAGCTAGTATGGAGTTGAAAAAAGAATTCACTAGTTCAGGTTTTTTTCCAGTTAAGGAAGTTTCAAATTGATTGGGCTGGCTAGCTAGCTTGAAATAACCTGTTTTTCACAGTGAGCTCTGTGAAGGTTATTTACGTAGCAGATAAACTGCAATGTGCTTAAATAACCCAAACATTCTCAAGTTTATGACTCCCTAACTTCTTTTCTTAAAGATAAGTAACCTAAATATAGCATGTTCTTGTAGCCTAATTTATACCTGGTCCGTACTAGTCTGTTGTCACTTTGTGTGGTTTATCCCACCTACACACGTAATGAACGACTGACAAATATGTTCATATCTCAGAAGCTGCATGTTGCTGAATGGGTAGGCAGAGCCCAGATTTGTATTATGTAGCTAGGGATGTGCATTAACTGGCTGTGCTGGATAGCCCTGTCTTGCCCTTTGGTTGTCTGGAGCTTATTACTTTTTATAAAAGAGTTGCCTTTCTCGCTGCTGACATGTAAGTTTCTTGAGACATTGAAAAAAGTGATTCAATGACATTGTTCAGGGAGGTTTGTCTTTATGCAAGGACACAAATTCCTTGTTTCTGTACAAATTCAGTTAAAAGCAGGAGGAATAAAATATTTTGTCCATAAAGATGCAGAGCTGAAGAAAAGGTTAATTTGGTAGTTTTCTTTTTGTAGTAACAATCCATGATTTAAATTTTTGCCCAAACAATATTTTATTCTTTCTGGTGTAAGTGTCTGGGATTTGAGAAAATTAAGACTATCTGGCAGAATCCCTTCTTAATTTAAGACTGATATTTTTTGATTGCATGTCAGTTACAACTTGAAATTATGCAATTCTTTACGTTCTTCCCTAGGCTTTGGTACTTAGGAAAAAAAATTCTTGTGAAAAGGTATAATTCTGCTCAGGCACAGATCCATACCATTAAATTTCTGTGACATATCTCATTGGCTATTTCTTGCTTCACTTTCAAAATTAACTTTTTGGAGCTCTATAAAAAAAATGTGAGTTCTTCTGGGGCCAAATTATACAAGGGTCCAAGTAATTAAATCAAGCTAATTTTCTCTTCAGTTAAAACCTGGTAGAAATCCCAGGGTGAATCCAGAATAACCCTACCGAAGTGTTAAGTTCTGCTAGAGGTCATATTGCCTTGTTCTAGTCTTTATATATTTGGTAGTAGAAAGTGCTTATTTACCTTGTTATTTTAGGTAGTTGTAGCACTTTTGTAGAAATCTGATCAATTAAATCCTTTTCAGAAGGTCTTTAATATGTATATAATTTGCAGTCAAAACCATGGGTTAGATAATTAGGACGCACACTGTGGTATATATAAATATTATGCTACCTTTGATACAACTCATATTGGTTATATACATCTCTTTCCTGTAAGTGTTAAATTAAATTAAAATTTCATTTTCATTTGGCATTCAGACAATTTGGGGGACAAAAATAGCTATTCAGAACATCTTGAGTGTTTATGTAATTTGTGTTGTTTCAATTTATTGAAGATAGTGCTAAAAATTTGACAAATTATATGATAAAAGCAAATTTTTAATGTCTTAGCATTTACTGCTATGCTACATGGCATTTAATTGCTAACTATGATATAATTATTTTTCTACTTGGAAGGCTTGTTTTAATCTGAATAATGGAAAATTGTACCAGCTTTTTAGTGTAAAACGTTGCTGTTGGCCAAGTGAACAGAACCGCTCTGTGGAAGCGCTGGCACGGTCCTGTCAAATAAGCTCTGTCAAATGGACCTCAGTTATATTGCGCACTAACCCATCTAAACGAAAACCTCAAACATGGTATGCAACTGTGATAATTCAATAATACTTGCTTGATGATTGCACAGCTCAGCTAGGGGGAAATGACCTGTAAATTATACCCCACAGATTAGAAGGAGCATCTTTATAAATATCCTACAAGACTGTCGGTTCCCATTTAGAAATCATACCATCTTTCACCTCAGTGAAAAGCATTTGGACAGCTGCTGTAATAGGCGTAAACCAAGTGTTACTGGAAAACTTTGAATAGTCTTAAGCTTTGGAGAAGCCCATTGATAGATACAAAACTTAATTCTACTGGCTATGGAGTGGATGTATGTTAAAGGTGCCTTTCACTTTTTGCATCAAACGCTGCAGTTGAATTGAATTTTAACCTGGTATAAACTGAAGCCATTTATAAACGTAAACTGAGGGAAGTTGAAGCAGTTCTGGTTTTCTGGTTCCTCCAGCATGCAAACTTCCTCTGCCCCTGATCCTGCACGTCGCCCCTGTCTTTTGCCAGGACAACTGTTCCATTACGGGAGACCGATTGAGTTTAAAACTTGCCTTTACTTCCTGGATAGTTTTAACCTGAATCAATTCCCTGAGCCAATTCACTGTACGATGAATTGAACCATGAATCCTTCTGCAGGGGGCAAGAAGCTGAAAATGAAGAGAAAGGAGAAGAGAATGCGAATGGTTGGGTTTTTTTTCAGTGAGGTGGGCTTATTCAGGTTTAAACTGCTCGTGAATCTAAAGGATAAGTTCTGATAAGAATGTTCATGGTCTCTTCGTAGGAAATAGGAAATCCTTGTAAGGAAGGGAAACGTGAAGAAAAGGAGGAATCATGATAGCCATATTCCTGTAAGAGGGCATGAAGCTGTAAATTAGAAAATATATTGTGTGGCTCCCAAGGGAAAATAGCCAGTAATAAAGAATCAGTGCAATTGGTCTAACGTAGTGAGTGTAATATATTAAACTGAACTTGCAATGACAGTAATTTCTGGCTCTTTGCTATTACTTGGCACAGTGACTTGTAAAAGCTGGATCTCTTTACAGCGTTCTGCCTCACCATCTAATCAGTCATCAGAGGAGGCAAGAAAAGATTTGCTAAAAATTATTACATAATTAGAGGAGGGTGTTACAAGGCTAAAAGTGGCTTTCTGTTTTTGATAATATCTAATCAAATATCTCGCTGGCTATGAAGATTCTCAGGTAGTCCCTCCTTCAGCAGCTTATATTTTAAAAAATATCTGTAACAATCGATTGTTATATAGAAAAACATGTGGATGAGGTTTTTAAATGGTATCTTTAGACAGACACTTTAAATTTATATGTATATTGAAAGAAAAAATCCAACAACTTTTAATTGTTACCACTGTGGATAATGAAAACAGAAATTGTAGACTACCGGTCTGATTAATGCAATGAATGAATTTTTCTCATTTTTCATTTTTGGTCCTACAATTTTATCTTAGGAATAGAGATATCCCTGGCCTGTAGCATTAGTAGAAGGGATCTAATCCAGGGGATGCTGCTGGTGGGTTTTTATTTTTGCTTTTTGTGGCAGTCGTGGATTTTAGTATTGATGAAATATCTTTATCAAAAATATAGCTTGAAATTTACTTATTTAACAAAGGGCTTTTCTTGAAAACTACCATGCCTTAATTTAATTCTACACTTTGTTATAGTATTTTTCTTGGTACTCGAAATATCAGAGGTGAAGAATTTTCAAATTAAGTATCAGATTTGTGGATGTGTGGAAGTTTTGGCTTGTTTTTTATCATCCTTTCAAAGTTGTTCAATTCTGAGGGCTAGCTAAAATCTTACTTGAGCAAATTATACTGTAATCAATGTTTACCATGATACAAAGTTTTTGTAAGCTTCCTCGGGATCTGACTGTAGTGGACGTGCTTGACATGGTTAGTAAATGGTTTGTTCTCTGGGAACGTTTGTTCTTTTGTTGTTTACCTAAGTAATGATTTGAATTTATTAGAAAGGATTTGCCTACTTTCCCCAAATCTGTCTCATGAGACATTAGTTTAAGGCGAGAGAACCAGCAGGTAGTCTGAATGAAGCTTAATATCATGGCTTTGGTATCTGAGAAAACAGAGATCTTCAGTAATAACTGCAGAAATTGAATGAGTCTCACTTTCAGCACTCAATGTATTATGTATAATGCAATCTGTAGAATAGGTTTACAGAGTTAAAAGGGGTTTTGCTAAGGCTGGATTTTGCCTAGTGCGACTGATTTCTCCAATGTCCTTCTGTAGTTAATTGCAAAAAAAGTGAGTTCTCCAGAGGCTCATTCAGAGCTGGCTAATGTGTCCCATTGAGTAAAAGGAAAATTAGCCTCATGGAGCTAAAATTAGCCTTTTTGAATACTTCTCTAGGTGCCTCAAATCTTCAGAAGTTGCACTTACTGTCAGATATGGTAAAAGAGAGATGCAAACCCAGAATGCAAGGTGGCAAAATAAGACATAATTGTAAACGCACAGATGTGCTTTTGCGTTGCTGGGTTAATTGATCTTTTTCCGAAGCTGCATCAGTGGTTTTCATTGCAGATGCCAAAAAGCAGTATTTTTGTTTGATTTCCTCTTGTGAGGAAGCAGAAGGATGGTCTCTCTGCTGGTTTGTAAGGACAAGTTGTGCACAAAGGTGCACTGAGAGCGTACTGGAACTTCTAGACCACGATTGCATTAAAATCACTTGTACAGCGTTAACTTGCCTGCTTTTTGAGCGTTGCACAGTGAGCTGCGAAATAGATCCTAGCTTCATTTATTGTGAAAGCTTGAAGGAGTGTTGTGGATAAGGCAGTGCGTTTTCACTGAAAAATGAAGAGTCTTACAAATCCATTTAAATCTTGACAAAACTTAGTCCTCTTTCTCAGAAAATGGTTAAGCAGATTCAGCAACCTCTTTCCCAAGAAGAACTAAAAATTAAGTGTAATGTGGCACCCTGCACAGTAAACCTTGATTCAAACAATTAAGATTTAACGAGGTTATTAGTAACTCATCTGTGAACTGTTTGGGCTTCATTAATCATTAGTTGGTCCTTCTAGTTCAGTTTAGTGGTATCAGTGAAGTGTTGGTAATGGTAAATATTATTTCTTTTTTTGTCTAGTCCCCAAGCCGTTAGGAGCACTGAACATGCTCTCAGAATTGAACATTTCTTTTCTAAAATAGTCTCTAGGTGGCTTTCTTCTGCTCTTTGTTTCATTCATGATACGTACTCTGAAAAGAATATGATGCAAATGTAGAATGAGTTGTCCAAAGAGCATCCGTTTCAGAAAAAGGTCACTGCCCTTGTGAATCTGCTGGCTTTTCGTGCTTTCGTTTATAGCTTCACTATTTTATACATCTACATAGGCCCATTCCTCTGCCGTCAGCCAACGACTGTGAAACCCGCAGGCCAAGAACATGCTTCCTTTTCCCCATAAGGGTTGAAGGAGAAGTGACACAGAGAGATAATGATGTATTACTTCTGTCTGGCCTTTCCTTGGCAGAGGGTTTAAACTCTTCGATGAACTGGATGCTATCATAATGATGTCACATGATGGATTTCTTGGGCTTTGCTTTTTACAGTTTGCTGCTATAAAAAACCAAAACAAAAAAAGCCAGTCCTCAGGGCTACAGTCAACAGCTTTCATGAGAAAATGATTTTTTTTTTTTACCCCACAAGTCCCCACGCCTTTTGACTGTTGCAAAAAAACAAAAGAATCTTGGATCCAACCAGAAATAATTTCCTTTGTTTCTGAGCAGGTTTTTTGGTGGTTGAAATGTGGGAGTAGTCCTATAGAAAAATGTATGTATGTTCATAAGAACGGTTGTTTTATCATATGTGCAGTAATAGAGAATTTGAGTTAGGGCTGTAGCCACAGTGCTAATTCTGGCAATTTGTAGCTTTGGGGTGCTTAACCTAGTAATTTTATTTTTTTTCACTTGACACTTGTCATAAACTGTATTCTCAGTTGGAGTATGTGTTAAGAACTATACTCTCATTTCTGGTTTTGGTAGCACTGAGCATACAACTACAGATCTAGAAAATATGTCTAGCTGTTGCTTCCTTAGCCTTACAAAGTCCACAGATCCCATGAAAACGTGCCTCATTCCTTTCCTTTCACTGTTATATTTTAATGCTTGATTTTGATCAACCTTACTGCAGTAAACCAAGAAGGTGAACTTATTTCCCATTCTAGTGAAAAATTTCACTGTTGCTACTTCACTGGTGCTTTTTTCCTAATGCAAAAACGAGCTAGTACCCCACTGTTTGTATTAAGGAGGGTGTAGCTGAGTACTAGGATAAAGCCTCAGAATGAGAGTGAATCCATGACCTTAACTTTAGAGCTTCTCTGTGCTCTCCTCATTGGTGCCCCTTCTCCATAAGGTCTGCAGGCTGCATACAGCATTCCTATGTTCTGTGTAACCAGCCAGAAGCAGCTTGTGATCTTAAATGCTTTAAAGAGAATGTTTGCAGCATGACATTACTGTGTACGTGGCTAACATGCAGCATAATGGAACAGGGATTTTAATATTTACAGCATGTTACGTAAATGCTGCCCTTCTGAATATTTTCTAAATCCTCTTAGCTCTTAAGTGACAGCTTTGATTCTTTTTTTTAATAAAATGGGTCTTTTCATTTATCCAGCTAAGTTTGGTAAACAAAAGATGTTTAATGCTTCCTTTCATATAGGCAGATTCTTGTATTTAAGGGTTTATCTTTGTGCACTTAAGCTTATTAGGTTCCTGGGTAGCTATTTTTAAAAGGCTGACTTTGCAACAGCAGTGCGTGGTGCAGAGGTGGCCTTTGGAATTTTCTGTGCTTTGCCAGTGCATACTGCAAATAGATAAGCTCCAAAGGATTGCCATAAGCAGAGCAGTGTGGGTTATGGTATGCAAATGTCGTGTAGATACTTGAATTGTATTTTGATATACAAATAGTCAGTAGAGAAAATTTTGGGTTTTGGTTTGTGTGTGTACGTATGTACATTAAAAATTGAGTGAGATGAGGAATTGTGCTGTGGGAAAATAAAAAGAAGGAAAATTGTGGCAAAATTCTGGATAGCTACGGGGATTTTTTCTTTATAGCTGTAGAACCAAAGGTAGTTTGTACCGTGCTTTGATTGTGCTCTGTCATTTATTTTTAATAAAGTGGTAGGTGCAGGTATTCACAACATCTGAAAATGCTTCTGAAGGATGACAGAAGTGTGATGCAAAAGAGCTGACATGGGCAGAAAGGTGGTGGGGAGCTTCTAACTTGATTTGGCTCTTTGTATTTCAGTATGTGTGAGATTTGGGGTGTCAGTTTGGGGGAGGTTGTTTTTTTTCCTGGGGAAGCAAGACAGATAAGAAATGGGTTCAAAATGCCTGTGAGTCATTCAGAAGCATGCTTTTTTGCAAATTTAAAAGCAAAGACCTTGATGTTTTTGTGGCAGTGTTATGTATGGAGACAGAGTGTTTTCCAGGTGTACAGTTGCACAGGATGGATGGATACTTTGTGTGTGCGGTATGTTTGCATTAACGTTATTTTTGCTTGTAGGTGACCGTGGAAGAAGTGATGACTACTACTGCATACCTGGATCTCTTTTTGCGTAGTGTTTCAGAGCCAGCCCTCCTCAAGATTTTCCTCCGTTTTATTTTGCTGCATCGACATGAGAATGTGCATATCCTAGATACACTTACTAGCCGAATCAACACACCATTCCGGGTAAGACAAGTAGGAAGGAAGTTCAGGTACTCAACATGGATGTAGGTTAAATATTTAAATGGGAGATTCCATATATTCAGTGGGTATCTGTTTAACTAGGAATTTTCTCCCCATACGCAAACGTGTGATTTCTCCACCCCCCTCAATTTTTGGTGTTTTGTGTGATGACATTTATCTGCCACTATACTAAGTTGATAAATGTGTGAGGTGGTTTCACATATACAGGAAATGAGATAGAGGGAAATGAGGGCTTCTGGAAGTCTGGATTCTGTTATAAGATTAAAGGTAAATTGGGAAGCATTTTTATTCTGGATATTGCTGAATTTGCGCCGCCATAGATAACTCACCCTGGGACTTATAAATATACTTGTGGTGAGGAGCATTTTTGATCTCTGGAGTTTTGCCAAGCAACAAGCATTTTCAAATAGTCCTTGTGGGAGATGATGGGAGCCCTATAAGGATGTTTCCAAATTGATCCAAGTTGTGAATTGGAGTATTGCCAATACATTGCTCAGGAATCAAGTCTGCATTGTTGTAGCATCTTTGCTTAACTGTTATGTTGCCTGCTTTCTTCTTCGATTAAAAGAAGGTGCTTTCTTGCTCAAGTGACCTGATTGCTGCTTCCTGTTCTTTGCCTTCACTCCCCTGTGTAGTAAGGTTTATCTCAAATTTGCAGCGAGCCCCTTCTCAGCCTAGGCACAATGCACAACGGTGGCTGGAGAGCTAGCTGACAGAGACAGTAGAGTTACCTTTGCTAACAGTTGGATCTTCTGGCAGAAAAAATGACTACTTGTTGCACTGGACTACCCTTCTGAGCCTTGCTTGACTGGCAGTCTTGGCTGAATCTTGTGTGATACACAGCTTCATGAAATAAAGATTGGATGAAATAAAGAATGTTGTTTTAGTGCAGGTACAAGAGAAGTCGTAACACCAGCATGTGCGTTAAATTTGTGTATTAGGGACAGTAGGTTCATCTGAAATTTGTTTTGAAATGTGAGTGCATGCAAATACGGATATATGTTGCTGTTACTGCATCTCTAAAATGGATTAACTCTGAAAACTGAAACAGCTTCTGTCGACAAAAATGCAAATGCTGTTGTCTCTGCTAATCATTAATTACTGTTCCATAGGCAAACGAGATGGGAATTGTAAAGAATTCTGCAGCCCTGAGCAACTCAGGATCTCAGCCAAAATGGTTCTGTGATGCTAAATGAGTTTTCTGCAGTATAGCTTGGCCAAGTGCAAAAGCCAGAACTGCAGTCTTCTGTGTTTCTGTAGCACAAAAGCTGCATACGTTATTATTGATGAAAATACTTATTAATAATTCACAGGGTTAAGCTTATGTACAGGCAGGTGGCCAAGAGGACTTGTAAAAATACTATCCTCTTTCTCTCCTGAGCATATATTAAATCTTTTCTTTTTACAAAATACAAAAATAGACTAGCTTTACTTATTCAGATGATTCCTGATTTGCAATATGGTTGCAAAGACAAGTGAGAAATGTTTCCCTATAAACTGAAATTTCCTAAATACAGGAAAATTTAAGGCAGTAGCAGGTTTTTTTGAACTTTCACAGTAGGAAGAAAAGTTAGACTTAGCTCTCAGTAAATTTCACAGAGGAAATGAGAATTTCCCTCTGTCCTTTCCTGCAAGGATCTGGCTTCTTCCAAAAGCTTATTTTGAAGCTCTTCAACTCCTTTTCCTATTCCTCCTTTTACTTTCTTCATCTATTTCTGTAGACATGAGGTCTTGGACTAACTAGGGCCTTCCTGTTGGCTCTTAGTACAAGCAGTGGACGGTGGTGGCAGGGCAACAAGTTTGAGCTCTGCTTTGCCTCGCTGCAAGCCAGCTCATGAGCGTTCTCGCTGCTTTTTCCTTTTCTCTTGTTCTTCTCTGAGTGTTAGTTCAATGACCAAACTAGGGAAGGCAATCAAAGAAACTTATGCTTTTCAGAGGCTATCAAGTGAGGTTCACTTAAATTTTGCTGTTTAACCGTTCCACAGATATACCTACCAAGTGAGGGAAAATACACGTATGTATATATATTTTTCAAGAAATACATGTATTCATCTGGTCTTGGTCACCATGGGCAGCAAATCGTATTGTAGGGGAGCTGAGTCGCTCATCTGAAAGAGAGAACTGGAAATGGTGAAACAAAGAGTCTTTAAGTTGACATTCTTGAGAAAGCATGGGCTGGAGAGAGGAACATAGCAATGTGCTGCTGCAGAGCTAGAATAGAGCATTTCACCAGTGGGAGTAAGGGAAGTGACTGCAGAAAAGAGGAGGAAATTCCATAGTGTGGAGGAGAAGCCATGCCCAGGCAGGATGCTGGATTTAGTCCTAAATGAATTACAAAGGATGTCCAGTGACTGAAAAAATGAGGTAGGGAGATATCTGTAGCTTTTTCCTTATTTTCTCCTAATCTGTTTCTTTTGTTAGCTACTGAAAAGCGCAATTAATTTCATATATTAATTATTTGAATTTACATAATTAATACAAGGAGAGGCGAGATTTAAACACCAACTTGAAACTCTAGTAGAGGGTCAACTTATGCTAAATAATTCTAACAAGAGTCAGCCTGGTCCTGGAGTCTAAGCCGGCTGTGAGATACTGTTTCTAGGAGAGCGCAGTGCAGGAGAATGTGTCCAAGGAAGTATGCATTAAGAGTCAGGGAGATGATGGTGCTGTGGTCCATGAAAACCAGTGAAAGCTTACAGCTCATACTTCTAGCATGTTGGACATTACCCGTGCTCTTGCAAGCGTCTGGCAGGCAGAAATGTACTGTATGATAGCTTTCAAAATGTTGCACGTCTAATTAGTGACCAAAAAAGCCTGTAGAAGTCCCTGGTTCTAGTGTCCTAAAGCCTGTGTGAAAGCGAGATGCCTATCACAGAAATGGGTATGATTTTTGTCTCTGCTGAGTGGGACTGCTGAAATACCTAGTTATGGGTATTTTTGATCAGACCTTTGCCAAAAAGGCAAGCATGCAATTCCAATGCAAAATCCTGTTTTTCTTTCCTTTCTCCTGGTCTCACAGAAAGGATCTTCACGCCTTGCTATGGTTCCCAGCCATTCAGGTGACCTGCGGTGGAGGGATTGTGAACACTCCATACGGAGCAGATTCTGATAAAAATTACTTGTGTAGTCCTGGTTTATGTCAGTGCATTAAGCTATATGAATAGAAGCATTCAGCTTCTTAATGTGTAGAACACTAATCATTCCTTAAAGCAACAGAAACTTGGGGTGTTTATAACTTTTCTTTTAGAGAAGACCTATAGTTGGTTCAAATTCGATGTCAGAGGTAAAAACTAACGCACTCTCTTGGAAGTTACAGGGTTCATTCTGAGTTGAATAATGTTAAAGACTGGTAAATTACTGTTTTGTTTTTTTTAAAATAGCTTATTTGAAGGAAAATTCTGGATTGTATTTTGTTAAAATGTAACATGTTATGTGCATAGCTCTAGACAACTTAAAAAAAAATAATCCCACAGGGATGCTGGCAAAATGAAATATTATACTAACAGTGCCTTATAAAGCATGATGTTCTGGCAGAGCCGTTTTGTCATGTAGTATGCAGGGAAGATTGGAAAGGTACAATTTCCAGATGAAAAACTGACAACATTTATCATTTTTTCAGCTCTGTGTGGTCTCCTTGGCGTTGTTCAGAACGCTCATTGGCTTGCATTGTGAAGATGTGATGTTACAGCTGGTTTTAAGGTAAAGCCCAAACTCCTTTTTCCACTCTTCATCCTAATTCTGGGACATATAGTCTCTGCCTATGGATGCAGAGCTGGATGAGAGTACTCCAGGAGAGCAGAAATCCAAGCAACTACAGAGATAAGAATATTTATGATCCTGACAAAAGCCTACCAGACATGAAGAAGTGTGATTTACCTCCTGTGATCTTCAGGAGCAAGAGATTTTTCTTGTGATTTATTTCTATAAAAGTGAGAGAAGAGAAGCTAAGAATATATTTATCATCTCCAAACTGCTTATTCCCTGCTTATAAATGTATAATTCTTCTCTCCTGTATGTTTTCTCTAGTGTATTATACGGTGATACAGAGCTATATACTTGTTTGCAGCTTCCGCCGTCTGTCTTGTTGTTTTCTATCTCTTGGACTCCTCTCTCACTGAGAATACTGCAGGTTCCTGAACTCTTCTAGGCAGACATTATGTAATGTACTAAATGCATTGATTATTTTTGCTTTTAACTGATGGTTCTATGCACTGCTTTGGACTACTCGCTTAGAATTTTGGTGTGTGCATTACATGAGAATTGATTATTGATTTGGAAATATTGGTGTAACTGAACTTTTAGCACCGTAGATCACATGAACGTTTCGGATACTGTCTGTCCCTCCACCCACAGGCATTAAGGTGAAATTCCCTATAACTCTGGGTGTTATGCCTGGGAATGCTGTTAGGACCTCTGTGAACTCCAGTATGTTGCTACCCTAACAGCAGCAGAGTGCTGTATTTAATTTTATTTTTGTTTATTTAGGGAATCCTTTAGAATTTGTTTGCATTTTAAATGGCAAAACATCAGTCCAGTTAACACCGAGGCTCTTAACAAAGTGTTCTTAAAAAGTTGAACAAAAGCGCTCTAAAGAAGACTGTGCTTCCTCTATTCCTTGTACTCCCATAGCTTTGTTCCCTCCTCTGCCTGAGAGCTCAGTCTTTCTCTAGTGCAGTAGAACACCTTGATGACCCTTCCTTCCTTTTTGCTAGCTGCTTGCCTGGTACACGTAAACTCTCTCTGGATGTCCAGGAAAACAAATAAATTAAGGATTCTGAGGCAGAACTCATTCATAGAGGGACCAAACCGCCCTGCTGGCCTTTGACATCTGCCCATCTCACACTTCCTCCATCCCTTCTTACAGCAAGTTTGCTCTGACCTGCAAAGGATTGTTCACTTCCCCATTCTGATGCAACTGACCTCCTATCTCTACTCGTCATGACAGTTCCTCCATCAAACCGTAGCTTCACAATACGAAGAGTCAGGGTTTCATGCCCTTGAGAGGTTTAGAATATGGATCACTGTCAAGATTATTGTTATTGTTTCTCTTGATTTGGAGAGGGCAGGAAGGTGGGAAGGGAATTTTGTATCCGGTTGTCTTCTCTACATGAAAGGAGGATGAAGTAATGCTAGGCGCTGCTGTTTCAGGTATCTGATCCCATGTAACCACATGATGTTGAGCCAGCGGTGGTCTGTGAAGGAGAGAGACTGTTACTCTGTATCTGCTGCAAAACTGCTTGCCCTGACGCCGGTCTGCTGCTCCACTGGGATCACCTTGACACTTGAAAGCCAAGAAAAAGATTATATTCTATGGACAAAAGCAGCACAAACTAAAGGTAATTGGTGCTCAGGGGAAGACCAGATCATGAACTGAGTTTGATTTGGTAGTAGCTCATGGGAGGAGGTGGGAGAGGATGTGAGGGGGAAGAAATGTGGTGGGCAAGATTAAACTGAGCTAGCCTGAGCTGGAAAGCTTATTTAACTCCTTCCGTGTGTCCAGGTCTACCGAAACCTTATTTTCACAGTTATCCAACTTGAATATGCATTCATGAACGTAATGTACAGACACATGACTGCAACTCTTGCTGCTTCAGAGTCGTCGCTGTTATTTTAAGGTTTGAATGCGGGCTGGTCTCTCGGAAATCTTGAGTTGCAGCTCTGTCTTGGTAATAGGAACAAGTCACGTATGTTTATGAGCAAATCTCTTAATCCTTATGCTTTGGTCTTCCTGCCTTACTGGATGTCTGGGACTAAAGACTCCACCTGCCATGTCTTAGTGACTGCCTTGCTAGAGAAATTTTGGGTTATTTTATTATGTCACAGTATGAGTAATCTTCTTTACTTTCAGATTCTGGTAGACGGTCTTCTGAATCTACTTGCATTGTGGAATGTGGAAGAGCTGTGGACATCAGCTACTTGCAGTACTTGTGGGAAGCTCAAGAAGCCATCCTCCAGTGTCTGAAAGACTGTAAGGTTTGGTCGGCCTTGTATGATGGAATAAACCCTGATCCAGACACCTTTATCCAAACGCTTGCTGAGGAGAACAGTACAGATGTGGAACACCCCATGTTTCGGCTCCAGCAAAGGACACCAAGCATGTGTAGCTCCTCACAAGTAACTCCATTCAGTGAAAAGATGCAGTTGGAGCTAGAATGGGATGATAGCTATGACACTGGGATTTCTCCTGGTTCTGATGTGAGCTCACCGCAACCATATGATGATCTGGGAAGCACAGAGATGCAGCCACCTGCGGCGCCGCCAAAGCACATTCAAGAAATGAAAAAAAATGCCATCATGCTCATCAAAGGATCTTACATAGAGGAATCAGACTTTCAGGATGACGTTATGGTTTACAGGTTATGTGCCCAGAAGGATACTCAAGATGATGACAACTCCAAGGAGAAAACTTTAAATGTAGACAGAGAACATGAGGTCCAAAGCCAGACTGTAGTCAATGGGCCTCTTGCAAAGAGCCAGCTGGAAAAGGACTTGGATGAGCACAGTAAGAGAAATTCAAGCTTGATTCAAGGTGTAATGAAAGAACAAATAAACCAGAAAATGATGGAGATTGATCCACAGCCAGATTTAGAGTTGAAGCTTGCTCCTCAGGAGGCAGATCGTAACTTAAGTGTAAGACTGCTGAGCACAGATGGTGAGGATTTCATTGCACAGTATGACAAAATTATTAAGGAACTGGATCCAAACAGCGCAAGCTTGGAGGAGCAGAAGTTGGATACTCCTGACCCTGTCTCTCCTGCAGAAGAGGAGGAGGACTTTGAGAATTTCTCAGCAGACACCCCCTCTACGGAGAGCATTTCATCTCCCTTTGGACCAAAGGAGGATGTCTCTCCCAAGCACGCTGCCAGGAGCCAGAGTGCTCCATTTACAGGTGGAATGTTCTGTCAATTACATACCTAGTAAATACAGGAAGGCATGGTGATTAAAGGTGGCCAAATGAGATCATGCTGTGCAGCACACGGCGCAAGCATTGAGCAAGGAACAGTCCTGGCACTAATGAGGGTATAGCCCAAATAGCTGAGACCAGTCCAAGGAGAGTGGGAGATCCAACATGAAAGCAGAGCAGAGCAGTCAGTGTGGTGACAGCAAATGGTGGTTCCTCAGGGCTTTTTTTGGCTGCTTGTGTTTTGTAATTGTTTAAAATCTTGAGCAGGAGTTACGTTGTTTGTATGTGAGAGCTCCACCATTCCTAGAGGAAGCTTTTGCAGTTGAAAGGAGATTGGAGTAACTGTTCTAATATACAGAGCCCAGGTAAATAATTTGTTTTCCTGGTGGCTTTCATCTCTGATGCTATGGATGTGGTATCACATTGCCATTTTCCCTCTCTGCTATTTCACATTTTAGCACGAGGTGGCAGCACTGGTGCCATGTCTGTACGTGCCTGTCTCCATGCTCTGCCCTGGCATCCTGTTCCTCCAACGTCAGGCCTGCCCTCGCTTTTGGGATGCTTTTCTGTCTGGTGCCAGGCAGCAATTTAAGCTTGGTCTCCACCGACTGTCCAATCCATTCAGGAATGACAGTGCTACAGGAGGTTAGAGTGGGCTTTTGATCTGTACTTGTACGGCTCCTTGCGCTGCGGGCTCCTGATCTTTAATTAGGTCTCCTAGATACCACAGTAATGCAAATAATAAAAAATAATAGTGTATCTAGGTTTCCTCATCCAAAACAAAACCTCTATAAGATGGCATGTCGTTCATTTGAGAGCCGGGGGAAAACACTCATTTGTGTCCATGGAAATGCAGCCCTTTCTGGTCAGCTGTGGCCAGTGTGCCTGGCACTGTTTCTTAATTGAAAAATTCAACCTGTTTTTCAATCAATTTGCTATTTTTGCTGTGGTGGCAACTTCCTTGTACCAGATGCTAATCACATTCAAACCTTTCTGTTTCACATTATCTGCTGTCAAATGTAGCTCAAAAATGTTGTCTTTGTCTCTCATTCTTCGTCTAGTCGCTCCCTCCATTTGTTCCTTTCTAAAAAACCCACACCAAAACCACCATCCCCCCAAAAAAAAACCCACAACCAAGCAAAACAAAATAATAATAATAAAAAAAAAAACCACACAAAAAGCCTTGCTGTTTGCATCCCATCCACAACATGTTTTACTCTTAGGCTGTTTACCTTGCTTTAGTGGAGATCTTAGGGCAAGTAAAGAGGTGGTCATAACAATACCTCAGAAATGCTGAGATTGCAGTGTCTTTCAGATATAATGATATATTTAATTTGGAATGCTATAGCATGTTTGTAGACGTATGTGATAAGGACTTTTGGTTGATATCACTGTTTTGGGATGCTGTCGTGGGATGTGGCTTCTGTCTGCAGAATCAAATAACCAGACAGTTTCCCACACCCAGTGTCAGCAGTGCAAAGATGCTCTCTTCAAGCCTACGGATCTATGAAGAAAATATCCTATTGCTGTCTATGTCCAATTTAAAAGCATTAAACACTATCATCCCTGTTTTCCCCTGAGCAAGAAAGAATGCAGTGTTCAGAAATAGGAATTTTCATCACACACACACACACCCCCCCCGCCTCCCCTGCTCGCCCCCTCCCTCGCCAGTCAGTGTTTGACTTCACAGCCATATAGACATGGACAATCAGGAAAGGAATGATTTTTTGACTTCTCATCTGTTTACCCTGTTTCTTGGAGGGGAGAAAAGGTCACTTTACCACTGAGAAATGTTTTAATGTGTCTTGGGAAACCTCTCTTGCGGTGGCATTACAGCACTTGTAACAAGTACTAGCTTCAGCTTTACCTACTCAGCTTTGAAGTCTGACCTAGAGGAGAGAAACAGTGATATATCTCAACTCCTTCTCCTGCAATCCCTCTTGCTACAGTAGAGTTCACACTGCACTGTGGTCTCTCAGGAGCTCTGTGAAAACATTTCTGTGAACACGAAAGGGGAAGCAATAGGTTATGCTGGGACAGGAGAAACTGTATCTCAGCAAAAGGTTTTGGGGCTGCTCCATTGGGTGCCCAGGCAGTGGGGGATTCCTGCGGGATGTGATACCAACCTTCACTCCGATGGCTGCCATGGTGGTTGAAAGGTAGCAGCCACATAAAGACTTGTCGACTCCTGCCTTTCCTCTTGTGAGTGGAGCTGTGCTGGCATTAGCCATGATAGATGAGTCTCAAGGGAGTGCTCGTTTTGTACTCACAGTCGCTATAAAACATGATAGACTTCAACCTTTAGTGATGCTCTGTTAGGTGAAGTGGCAATGTAGGCACTTCTGATTTGATCCTTACTGTTGCACTGGCCCAGAATTGCTGTAGCCTGTGCCATAGTTTACAGCAGGTGTATTAAACTGGGCTAAAATATGCCCAGGTAGCCCGAATGGCAGCCATTTGCTAGCTGAGGGGAGCTGGAATGGGGTCGGATTATAACCACCTGCTTGACCCTAGAAATGGCCATGCATCTTGTGTCGGGGACTAAGGTGGGATGTTCAAAGTTAGCAGTGCTGTAACCGCGTCACCCAGGGATTCTTCTGTGTGGTTTCCCTCGCTTTTACACGGCCAGAATGGTGTGGTGGGACTGGGTGTGGGATGAGGGATGTTTCTAACACTTTACTAGTGATAAGGTCGCTCGAGCGGACTGCCTCAAGCATCTCACCGGCCGTACCACCTAACAATATGTATTCTTTGGTTAAAGTCATGCTCAGCCTTACAAAGGTTTCTTAAGCTTGAACACTAAGGGTTTATGTACTTTCATGGTAAGTGCTTCTGCATTTCAGTGCTTATCCCGCAGCATGAATACACAAACTAAAGCTATTATTTAATGCTGACATTTATATGATAAAGCCTACATCTACCAATAATTTTGCTTATAAATCCATTTTAATGTCTTCTTTGCTTTGTGTGACTGCACTGCTGAAAATGCCTTTTCTTGTGCTGTGAACTATCACGGGTCTTGATTTTTATGTTTAGAGTAGCATTTTCATATTTTCTTTAGAACAGCACAGTTTTTGGTAAGACAAGAAAGCTAGCTATAGTTTACTTTGTCCAGCCCTTTCGTAGAAATCAGGCACCACAGGTGTAAAAAGGGCAGATTCTGTTTGCATTGGAACTGGTGGTACCATTCCAATTAACTTCAAGGGGAATAGAACAGCAGACCGTAATATACTAGGCTAAATCCTTATTGGCATATGTAAAGTAGAATACTTAAATGACATGTTAAATATGGCATTAGTGTAAACTCATTGGCTAGCTAGTGAAAGTGCTTCTGCTCACAAAAGCTTTTAACACTTCTGTTAAGTCTGTTTTGTCTGTTAAGATACAGTTTGGGTTTTCTCCCTGATGGCTTTAATTAGCATGTGGGAGGTCTGATTTGGTTGGTTATGATCAAAATTGCTTTTAAATGCCGGTTTCCTAGATCTTAGGATTTTTCTTCTGTGAAAACAGAAGCATTGGTTCCTTCTTCTTTTCTTGCAGGACCGTTCATCAGCGTAGTGCTGTCGAAGCTGGAGAACATGCTGGAGAATTCCTTGCATGTAAATTTGCTGCTTATTGGGATTATTACTCAGCTGGCAAGTTATCCACAGCCTCTTCTTCGCTCCTTTCTGCTCAACACCAACATGGTGTTTCAGCCTAGTGTGCGGTCACTCTATCAGGTATTTGACCATAAGGGTTAGTCATGCCTATTGGAACGGTATTTTTGGTGTCTCGTTAAACTTTACATTAGCTCTTTTCAGTTCCACCTGTTGCTTTCCCACCTGTCTGAGAGCCTCTCATCTCATTTCGATGTTTTAATTACATTTGTGCAAAGAACTGGAAATTCTGTATGACCATAACTTTTGTCGTAACTCTATTTTAATGTAGCTAGAGAAAGCCTGAGTCTGGCTGCACTGGGAGCAAGGGAGGAAGAAGTAATTGTTACCGTTGTTTTGGCAGGTGCTGGCATCTGTGAAAAATAAAATTGAACATTTTGCTTCCATTGAAAAAGACTTCCCAGGTCTTCTCCTGGAGGCCCAACAGTACTTGCTTTTTCGTGTGGACATGTCTGATGCCGCGGAAGAATTGCTAACCAAAGGTAAATGTTAATCGCACTCGGAGGAGTGCTGGGTGGAATGACTCACCACTTACCTCTCTCATTTTCTACAGCATGATTAAAAGTAGGTGTGGTGCGTTGTGAATATCATTAACCAGATGTACCCTTCTGACTTTAAGCTGATGATGCTCAGTAGGCCACTGTATATGGATCTATTTGGATATTCTTTGCTCTTTAGAAGCTTTTATTTGCTGCTGAAAATGTCGGTTTAAAGGAGTAACAAAATCAGCTCTTGGCTCGCTGTCAGTTTGGCCGTAAACAAACTTGCTTTCAAGGCATGAGGTGAGATGGCATATGTGCATGATTTCATTTTATTTTTAGCCTGACCTTCAGCTAGTCATTGGTTCTTTTTTGATAAATGTTAGGGAGGACAGAAGTCCAGAATGAATTGGTTTCTGCAACAATTGAATAAGGCTTCATATCATGGTTTGGGCTACTGCTGAAGGAGAGAGATATTAGCTAGAAAACCATGCTTTCTTGAATGAAAAACAAAATAAAAAGGGTTGGGTGGGGGTATAAAAGCCAGGACACGTCGAGAGCAGTGGGGAGTTAAGCAGGTATCATCCCAATGAGCCAGCTTTCCAGGGCATTTCCGTAACATCTGATGTTTCTCAAGCTCAGTGCACGCTATACCTGTCTTGACAGTTACCAGTATTTTCACTGGCATGGGGGAAGCCAGTGAAAATAAGCGAAACGAAGAATCTTACATTCTAACTAAGAACTTTCCAGACACAGCCAGGCAGCTGGTAGAGTTGGGGCCCTGCCCTGGGGACGTGCTTGTTCTCAGCTTGCTGCTGAGCAGGCGATGTTGGGTGCAGGATTCCCTTAAAAGTCAGCTTCCCATGTGGCGGGAACGTGTCAAATTTGGTGAGAACAGTGACCGCAGTGATTAAGAGCTGACGCAGCAACAGGGTTCAAGAGAGGCTGCATTTACAGGTGTGTGCTTACTCATCATTGGGAGTCATTAATAATCACCCGCTCTGCCTGCACCTCTGGGAAGTTGTTGATATGTTCCTTGGATTTCCAGAGGTGTGGAAAACAGGACTTTTTATGTGTCATTTTAATTGTGTTTTCATTTCTCAAGGCTCTGAATAATAATTTACCTGGTTTCTAGGCAGCATGGTATGTGTTTCTAAGGTTTGCAGTACATCTAGTCTATAAAATTATGATCTTGCTAAGGCTGCTTCTCAAAGAATTAGCCTGTGGAAGGTGCCTGCTGTAAAGGAGCTGTGTATTGCAAATGTCAGTAGCGTTTTAGGCTCTACATTCTGGTGCCATAGATGAGAAAAGCCTTACAATTAGATGGTATTGTAGCTAGCATGTGGGAGATGCGATTAGGAGGCAACATTTAGTGTCCTTTTTTTCAGCTGCTGGCAAAAAGAACTTTTATATAATGCACTCCCAATGGCATTTATTTATGCTTCCTGTTTTACGTCAGTTTTCTTCTGTGGGCTTCAGAATTTGCTAGGCTGACTCATGCTGGCCATTATTTAGGAATTTGAAACAAGGCTGCTTAGTCACCCTGTTGGTACATTTTCTTCTGTGTTGTGGCAACTCCTGCAAAGAAGGCACCTCTTGACAAAAAGACGGAGAGTAAATAAATGTCTGGATAACTGCAGACTTGGTTCCCAACAAGACTGGTGATGCAAGTAATCAAACTGTAATTCTTGGGGCAAGTTGGCTCAGTAGTCCATCAGCCCACGGTAGTTTATTATTTTGATTAAGAAGTGCAAGGTAGGAACTGCTATGATAATGGTAAATGGAAAAAAAAATAAATTGGGAACTCCCGTAGGATTTCTTTGCACTAGCTTGAATGCCATCTTTGAATGTTGTGCAAATTAGTTGTTCTCTGAGGGGTTTTTTCCACAAACGGAAGTGGTGAATAACCCCAAAGTTTTCTCTACGGATCTGAGCATAACTGGCCTCCTACAGAATTCACAGCTGAAAAACGGAAGCCAGACTTAGTGGGGAACACAAATGTAAAACCGAATTATTTTTTTATTATTTTTTATTATTTTTATTATTTTTTATTATTTCCTTTCTCTTGACACAGTGATTCTCTCTGAAGGTGTTCGAGCAGAAATGGATGATTTGTTATTTTCTGCTTGCGGTAGTATGTGGTTTTCTTACACAGTAGTTTGGGTTCTGGTTAGATACGTAGAATTGTCATGATGTAGACCCCATATGAAATGCTGCCCTTCTTTCAGTGCGTTGGTAATAACATCTCCAGAGTACTCAGTTTCTCAATTGGATGATTCAGTTTGCCTCCTGACCCTAGAAAGAAGCGGACAATCCTGGTCAAAGAAAAAAAAAAAAAAATCAAATCTCTTGTCCCTAGACCAGCTTTCTGTGCTTTTTTCTTTTGTTTTCTCTCTCCCCCCCCCCGAGTTAAATCTAAATCAAAATGGTTTTAGGGAAATGTATCAATTTCTATGCTTTTTCAAGGGAAGAGTTAAAAAAAAAAAAAAAAAAGAAAAGCTTTGCCAGTATACTAGCATTCTGGTTATATTGGCTAAATGATTTAAAAACCTTAAAATATTAATTATAAAACATTTTGATATTAGAAAAATCTAAAAAAAAAATAATCTTCAAGGGAAGCTCAAAACTTTATCTTTTCATTGTAATTCATAATTTAAGTTGTTTTTCCTCCCACAGTCAGAATTTTTCACAGAACTGAAATTCCTGTACTCTGTCTCTAGTCGATAAAAATTTGTAGAATAACAATATGAATGATTGATAAGTCTGGAGTTGGAAAGGTTTTTTTGAAACTCGAGAAAAGTGCAACTCTGTTAGATGATTAAGATGAAATTTCCTTTCGAGTATTTGGAAGCATATGGCAATTCCACGGTGCCTTAGGAGAACTGCAGGGAAGGCAGAAACGTGCAGAGGTGTTGAGCGGAGGGGATGCTCTGCGGCGCGGGGCGAGATATTCATCTGCAGGTCCTGGCTTCAGCTACTTGCAGAGGTTTCAGAGAAAGGGTGGTGTAACCTGAGACTGAGGTGTTTGAACATAAACTGCATGCACTTCAAGGGAAACCTCTTCTTAATGCAGCCATGTGGCGTTTGGCTTATCTGCAGTATGTGAGTTAATATGACAGTCCTTTATTTTTTTTTTTAAATTATTTACTTATGCAGCTCATGAGAATGTCCCCTTGTAAGTTAGGCAGGATTTTATCTGTCTCCACTTCTGGCCTCAATGACATCTTGAGGCAGTGAGTTCTGCAAGTTAATTTTTCTTCGTAAAGTATTTATTTCCATCAGTGTTAAATTTTGTCACCTTTTTAGTTTCACTAAATTAATTATCATTTAATTAAAGTGCAGTTCTGCTTCAGGTTGAGACAAGGAGCAAATGATTGAAATTTAAGTGCTGCTGTCAGTGTAATTCCGTGCGTTCTGATGCTGGAGCCCTGATCCTCTGAACTCTGGCAGCAGAGATCATATAGCAGAGCACACAGTGGTTTTCACTTGCTCTTTTCTAATGTTTAGTTGCTTTACAGGGAGTTAAAGGTAAGCGTGGTTAGTGGTGTTACAGCTGTAGAAAAATCAAATTTTCAAATGCTTTTTTCCCCTTAGTTTCTAGCTTGCTTCAAACTTCCGTGGTGATGTGGTATCTCGGCCTCAAACCCATTTACACGGTGGTTCATGGGGGGAGGATAGAGAAAGACAGAGAGAAGTGAAGTCCAAACGATATTTTGATCTGGGGGAGGGCTAGAGCACCAGTATCACTTAAATTGAGGCAGCCATGCTGGGTCTGGATGGGTAGATATCATCTGCTATTTCATAAAGTAAATCCGTATTACTCTTTCCCTTGACTCCTGCCCACATATTTCTCTCATCAGAGCTGGAACTGAATAATATATAACCTGGGGAAAGATAGCTAATAAAAAATGCAATATAATCAGGCCACGTAGAACTTTAAAATGTTGGATTAGTGGAGTATCTCCCTGCATGGTCTGGGTACTGCAAACTGCAGCTCTGAACGCAATCCTTGTAAACTGGGTTTGGACACTGTACAAGTGCTGTGTGTGCTTAATAGACTGAGTCTGTCGTCTTTTTTTTTTTTTTTTTTTTTTTTTAATTTTTTTCTTTCCTCTCCTCTCCTCTTCCTGGCTTTAGGTAATGTCCAGCACAGCAGCAACGTGGGGAAAGGAAGGAACCTCTCTGAAGCTTACCCGGCCGTACTCCAGCCTTTCCTGGGACAGAAAGGAAAGAAAGGCCTGGCTCATCCCGGCCTTCCTGCGCACGTGAGGAATGCTGTACTCGCAGCTGCCCTTTTCCCAGAGTTCCTCAAGGAGCTGGCAGCACTTGCCCAGGAACATTCCATTTTATGTTACAAAATACTAGGGGATTTTGAGGATTATTATTAGTGGGTTTTTTAAACGTGTTTTAAAAAAACTTTTGGAGTTTGAACAGATTTTTAATGCAAAGCTGCTTACAAAAGAAGGTTGTACTTCAATATTTCCTGAAAATACTTGATTTGAAGGGGGAAGAAGGAGGCAAAATGTTATTCCACCTTACCCTATATTAGGCCTTATAATTTCCCTCTGTGCTACATAACTTATTTGATATTGCTCTTATTGCAGCTTCCTACTTCATCTCCTCCTCTTTACACAGTCACCCTTCTGTAGTGTCAGTGATTCCCGTTGAATTTCTGCTATAGACACTTGTAGGTTGGCTAAGAGAGGCAAAAGTTATAGCTTTTTCTGTTCCAGAAATACTTGCCTGGATAACTCATTAGAAGACAGTTTGTTTGGAAAAACGCTGTCCCCTGGGGACAGTTCAGGGTATAAAAATATACGCAAAACCTGCACAAACCCCCTTTACGTGAAGGGTTGTGCTGCTTCATGTCTTTGTCCTCTTCCCCCCTTCCCTTCCTTTCCCCTGAAACGGGGTTCTTACCAATCCGCATCTGAAGCCCTCTTTTTAACTAGTGGCTCAGGTTTTTTGAATTCAAGTGATCTTATGTGTATTAAACCCATGACTAGCTGAAAGCAGGTGCTGGACCCTACACATACCATATTGCCTTATGTTGCAGACAGATCTGCAGCCATCAGCTGTCGGTCTTTGAAGTCAAGTGAACTGCGTGAATGGATGTGGATTGCAGACTGCCTGGAATTTTCCTTGCAGTTTCTCAGCATTCTTTGATAACTACTGCATTGCTACCTAAACTCTCAAGCATGCCTTATTTAGTAAGATTTGCACAAAGTACAAAACAAAATTTTTCTATGCAAGCTGTAATTAGTATGTAGTTTGTTTTATGCTTATTTTAATAAGCTAAAGAAAGGTATTCAATATCTTTCAGTAGTATTAAAAGGACAGCAGGCTGTTTTCGTCATCTTTTTTTTTTTTTCTTTTTTTTTAAATTAAAAAGGTTGGCTTGCCCTGAAAGATGTTCTGTTTTATTGTTAATATTTTTGGTTAAGGGAAAGTTAAATACTGTTTGTTTACTTTTAACTTAGGTGTTGACTTTTCCTAATATTGCACTTTTGGGATGGTGAGGGGAGGACCAGACTATTCACCAGCTGTAGAAAAGGAAGGAGTTACAGGGAAAGCTGTCGTCTGGTGACTAACTGCTTGAGAAAATTCTCTTCTGTGAGTAATGGGCTTCATTAGGAGAACCCAAACATGATGAATTGGTGCATCACCACTGCATTTCATCTTATCTTAGTAGCATAATTGTGCTTCCAGTGTGCCGTAGTTGGCCACCTAACGAGGGGCTTAGTTCAAGAAGGCCCTAAACCCCTTTGTCCAGGAAAGAAACTATAAGTGACTCAAGGAAATACGAAGAAACAGAACTCAGAAATAACACTTGCATACATCAGTTCTCCTGCTCGTTGTAATTCTGTCACGTGGGATGCTCCAGTTAATCGCCTCCTGATTTTGAAACACACTTTCTCAGAGATCGCAAGGAAAAAGAACACTTTAAAAACAAAAAACAAAGACACTCCAGAAGAGTCTAATTAATTACAGATCAAATTCCCATGGAATTTGCAGTGCAATTTAAGTTCCTAAATCCTTTAGATGCTTTAGAGAAGTTATACCTTTAATCTACAAGCTGTGAGATGCATTCCGTGTGTTAGAATGCTGTAGGCTATTCCAAGGAAAAAAAACAATCCCAAAGTGTACCTCTAACAAAATCAGCTCAAGAACTTCTCTGGCTCCGTCTTCACTTGTTTGCTGTACGGTCTTCACTTCCATGATGGCTGGGGTCATGTTGCTTCTTAGCTGACTCTTTGGTTTGCTTTCTGTTCTAACTTGTTTATTTTTTTTAAGGCACGATTGCGTTGTCCATCCTGTAAATCACCTACTGATCTCCACATGGCCCTGTTTCACCTCACAAGCTTCCTTAGAAGCTGAAGCCAAGGCTGGGGGCGTCTTCTTAAATCTCAGTTATACAGGTTTAAGAGAGCTCTTTATTCTTCTCTTCCCCTGCGTTGTTGTTGTAAATGGGTGGTGAGCAAATGAAGATTTTTTTATTTTTATTTTTTCCTCTTTCAAACTTGTCATAGGACGCGGTGGGTTCTTTCCGCACTCCCCCATTCCCTTTCCCACTACTACCAGTAGTGCTGTCTTTTGTGTAGTACTCGCAGGCCTGGCCTGAAGGCGTTCAGTAGTGTTGTGTGTGGAAAGTGTTCTGGCACTGTGGATGCAGGGGCAGTGCTTGCTCTGCTCCTCACCTCTTCTGGGAGGAACTTTATGTGAGCAAAAGAAAAAGTACCAAATAAGTGTGATCAGGTAGCTTTTAGTAGTTCAGAAACAAGTGCTAAGTTGCAGAAGCAATTCAGTCCTTTTTCTGAAGGACTTTTAAAAAAGGAATTAATTTTTTTTTTTTT
>VYZM01012262.1:279972-319990 GCA_013398915.1 Dromas ardeola
TTTTTTTTTTAAATAAAGAATTCTGCAGACCAATGCTCAAGGCAGTAAGGTTACTGTGGGAACACTCCCTTCCCTTGTTTTTATTTTAAAATAAGAATCTTATTTGCTGGGTAGAAGGGATTTCTTTTGAGATTGTACATTTGTTGAAAACATCAGGTAAAATTAACAAAGTCACAGCAGTTTCATCTCAGCGGGTCTATTAAGCTACATGGGGATTTTAAAATGTGGACTGCTCAAAAAAGCATCTGTAAATTTGAGGAAGGGGAGGATTTACCTCATAAGCTGTAGTAGAGCTTGTGCTCTACGTGCGGTAGGATAAAGCCAGCCTTTGAAATCTGGAGTCGTGTGGAAGAATTCTTGCTGCTGGAAGGTCACAACTGTGCGTGTGCGCAGTGTCCCCTTGTAAATGGGAAATCTGTGTCTCGGCTCCCCGAAAGGAAGAGGTGGACGAGTGCAGTGACCCTGGCTCAGGACTGTAACAATGACGATCATACCTGTAACTTTCTGTTACTTGGTTCCTGATCTGGATCAGACTTACAGCTACGTCTCCGTTGTGATAGGAGCATAATGTCCAGCACCCAGTGAAAAAAATATTGGCAGGAAGTGCATCTTCCTGTCTTCAAAATGCAGAACCTGTGATTTAGCTTGAAAATGCTGATCTTTTGAGATTAATTACCTCCGTGCGCCTAAATTCTTCAGCCAAATGCTTGTTTAATAAGCTTCTTCCCTCCAGTTAGATGAAGCGTTTTCCCGTCTCTCACCAATGATACATCTTTTTTCAAAAAAACCCATATGCCTCTGGTCCAAGCTGTGCTCCAGACAAGTAGGCCCCCGGCGGACACGGCATTGTGCTGCTCTTTCCAAGACTAAGGAAGTGCGCCATGGTCTGGCTTTCCCCACCCTCTCGCGTGTGTGTGACCAGAGCGGTCCCTCTTCCGCGGGTTGTCTCAGCATCACTCACGAATGAAGTGTCTTGGGGTTGGCAGACCTGCTCCAAAACCTGCAGGTGGTGGCTCCGTGATACCGAAGTTAATTTCCAGTCTCCTGCTAGATGTCTCAAACCGTGAATGCCACATTTCCAGCAATGTAGCCTTCGAGTGTGTTTTTAAGGTGTTATGCTGTAGCAAGCAATCTTTCTGGCAACTTCAACCGGCTTTTTTTTTTTTTTTTCCCCAACCTACATATAAAGTAAACACTTTGTGTCTTAAAAAAGTTGTGGTCATTCTCTTTTACCTGCAACAATATTTTGGGTGCCCTGTGGATTAGTCTCGGTGCGAACACACACACACACACGGTTTGTATTAATTGGGCTAAAGCACTCGGCAACTTTCATTCCAAACAGCATGACCCTTTGCACGTGTTGATCTTTGGATAGGTACAGTCAGTTGCAATTCATGTGCTGTGTCGTTGGCCCTAATTACTGCTTTTTTTATTGCTGTATTCTAGGCATTTTTCTTAAATTTGATCTTTTCCATTTGTGCCCTAAAGAAAAATACGGGATTTCAAACGAGATCAAGTTGTTGGTGTTGCAGTTTGGGATGTGAAAGATGCACTGCCTTTTTTGTCCAGGTAACTTGTGACCTTGGTTTGGACGAACAGAAATGAGAGCTGCTGTTGTCAGCTGTACTCCATGGAGATGAGAAAATTCCCAGTAGCGCGCGTGGGCTGTCCCTCGCCCCAGCACACCCAGATACACCCTTCAGAGTATCCCGTTCATAAACTACTTATTTCCACTTTCATTGGGGTTTGTCACGTTTTACAAAGTCTGGATTCAGTGGTCTTGTGCTGCCGTACCCGCGTGGTGTATTCGCCTTCCAGATGCGATTTGATCTTTTTAGTAAGATGAGTCAATGTCCTAGAATGGGAGAAAACACGGTGTGATTGGGGTGGACCTCGGACATCGGCGGGGGCCGCGCTTTGGCCTGGGAACAGGAGTGGCCAGGCAGTAAGCCCAAACAGCGCTGCTGCCACCGGCGCTGTTCTAATTGCTCTTTGGCCCGAGCGCAATGCCCAAGTGGTCTGTTCGCTCCTTCAGAGAAAAACATTTGCAAACAAACTTACTGCGTCCCGCGGAGTCCAAGGGTTTAAGTTCAAGAGGTTAAGTTCTATTTACCAGGAGAAGCCGACCATCCAGCACAGCGCGTAAGCATTCCCTACCCTTTTGTGCACTCCGCTTAAGCCTCACAGAAGGTTTTGTGCTTCAGGAAGGTTTTTTTAGCTCCTCCAAAATTTAGGAAGAAAAGGATGGGTGCGGTGTGATTTCCTGCAGTTAAATTATGTCATTGCATCATTTGAATTTGTAGCCGCAGCTACTGTTTGAGGGCAGCTTGATTTAATACGCAATTTACTGGGCTATATTTACTGAAATTGCTATGTCATGCCTGCAGTTTTTATGACGGCTCCTATTACATTTGTAACGTTTAAACTGCATCTGCGGTTATGGGTAGAATACTGGGATTTTCTTCTTTCTTTTCTTTTCACTCAGATAGCTCTGACACAATACAGTAATGCTGCTGCTGTGTCCGGATCCGATTTAGATAATTACAGTGTGTTCTTCTTTGCACCTTTTGAGCACTCTCAGCAGAAACGGAGGGTACATGACACTCAGGCTGCTTACGTTAATGAGCAAACTAACGGCAAAACACCGCAGATTAGCAGGGGGCACTTGCCTCTGTGTGAAATGCGGTAAGAATTTACATTCGTGTTGCTCTGATTTACTGGGGAGAAGAAAGAAAAAGCTCATAGCAAACTTGAAAAATTAATATGCCAGTGTCCTATGGTAACTGTCCAAGTGGGTAGCGCTGATATGTAATGTTTTGGGCCAAAACCGTGCGAAGGAAGGTAAAAATTGGTTAAGGTGGTGTCAGACTTGCATAAATAGGTATTCAGCTAATATGACGGCGGTGCCAGCTGTCAGACTGAAGACAGACACAGAATGCAGCACTATCTCAGTGACTTCCCTGGCGGTGAAAGGCCAGCTCTGACTAAACATACTTTATTTTTTAGGGGCCCCCAGCTTTTCTAAACACATTGTGGCCCAGCATCAATGGACTTCATTTGTTATATGCTCAGTTGGAAGCCTCTTATTTATGAATAGGAGCATTACTTGGATTCTCAAATATGTAGGTACTTAAAGTGGCAGTTTGTTGCTGACTGTGCAAATCTTCTTTTTGTTCATTGATTATAATGGTTCTTGTGTGGCAGCTGGATTAAATTAAGACTGAAATCTCTGGGCTAAAAGCCCTGATGGAACTTTTGTGCAAAGGCTGCATTTCTTAACCAAGTAACTTTCTCTGGCTCTTCGGCAGACTGCCCGCATACAATTACCTATTGTGGACTAAATACCTGCAAACTTACATTTCTGATGAAGGCAATTCCACAGCAGCTGTGTTTTATCGCAGTCTACTTTAAAAATAACTACCTTGGATTTAGACCAAAAAATAATGTGGATGAGTCAAATCCAAGACAACTAAACTGTGTCCAGCTCAGTGCTGCTGTGTCAGTTTGGCCAGAGCTCAGACGAAATGCCATCTCGTCCTCAAAGGAGAGGGAGCGGCTCCGGGTCTCGGTATCCCTTGCTGCAGCTTGAGCCAAGGACTCGTGTCTCTTGGTGTCCAAGAGCAGCTTGGTGTTGGCAGCTCTGACCCGTGTCTGTCATAAAAACTAGAGTCACAACATCAGTTTCTGAGCCTCAGTGTGAAAAACCTAGCGGCCTCTAAGACCAGTCTGAAAATACGGCCTCTCAAGCTTTAGAAATGAGAAGGTAAAATATAACTTACTGATGGCTGTGCCTGCTCAGTAGGTGTAAATGCTTTAGCTAATTAAAGCTGTGGCTGATGCGACTGTATGTCATCAGAACTTTTTGCATCACGCTTACACAAAATGCCTGTGCCTGGAGGAGCACTCCCTGACAGGGGAACTGTTGGCCTTCGGGTGCTTTTGTTAGGATTAACTCATGGTGGTACAACCTCTGCAGCTCCAAGTACTGAACCCAGCTCTAGGCCTTTCTCCAAAGGCTGCGATGACAAGGCCATGGATGTGGCATAAATTATTGGCTGTCCATGTAGGTACTGGGGTAACGTGGGCTCTGGCATGGCTGTCACCAGTCTTTTTTGGGGAAAAGCCAGCAGATGAGGGTCATGAGTTGGACCTCCCACACACAGATAAAGGGGAGGGACAGCAAAGGTCAGGCTCCCCCTCCATCTATGTGTACAATATCTGCAAATGCTGCAAACTGTGAAATGCCTGTACACCCTACGGGAGCTCTTAAGGGTCTGGGCCTGGGACAGTCCTAGAGGCCAGACTCCGTCAGTACTCATTAGGACCAGGCACAGCTGCGCCGCTCACTAAATTCTACCTTCTTTCGCGTCTTTGCCATGAGGCAGCACCAGAGCGTTTCTGTAGGTTTGCTTTATCGCAGTTAAAATTCCGGCTGTACGGCCCGATGTGGGATGTGTGGTGGAGCAGAGTCAGAAGAGAAGGAGAACTCCTGGAGGTTTTGTGTTCCCACGGCAGTCAGTCCCTAATTACTGATCTGGCTTTGTCCAGAAGCTCTTCTAGATGGAGTTTAACTAAGTTTGCTATCGCAATGGACAGGAAAAAGCGCAGCAAATCACAGGTCATTGCAACTTCGGGTTTTCTATTTTATGGCCTCCCTCACACTGTTTAGCAGTAGAATTCTCTCTGTATATGTTATCTGAAAGTTTACAGCTTGTGGGGGGACAGGGACCACTGAACATCTGACCCAATGCAGGTAAGCTGCTAAGCATTTGGGCCAATAAATCTTGACCTCCTACCTGCTGTAACTTGGTTTTATGTGGCCATTAAGTGAAGCAGAATCAATGAGCTTCAGAGCATTTGTAAACAGCATTGCAAGGAAGATGCAGGCAGAAAGACCACCAGCATGCTATTCCCTCTTTTCCCTCGCAGTTTGAGAAGGGAGTAAACACCCAATTTGTTTTTCTTTACGTGAAGAAACCCAAACACTCTACATGTTGAGCATACCCCCGAGGCCGTAAATCGCTGCGAAGGTGCTGCCGAGGTCAGTGGTTTTGAAAGTGTGTAGGTAGAGAGGTGCTCAGAACAGAAACGAGAAGATTACAGTACACTGACACCATGCCGCAAAAGTGGAGGGAAAGGGGCCGCAGTGAAATCGCAGCGTGAATACTCTAGCTGTAAATTTTTTAGTTAAGGTTCCTATCATATGCTTCTATTTTTAACGCAGTTAAAATTAAACTCTGGAGCCAAGGCTGAGCGCTAGAAATTCTTTCTTCACTACTTCAACATTGCCAGCATCTTTTTAAACAACTTTCTTCTCCTCTTCTGCAACCTCGGATATGGGATACTTCAGCTATACAGGATAGTAAGTATCATCTCTCCACCCTCAGGAGTGACCTCCTGAAGGACTGCCAGCACCGAGTAGATGAGACGAGTGTCTGGTGTCAGCTTTTAATTTGTGAGCATCTTCTTTGGCCCTCTGTTCGTGGACGGTTACCGCTGAAAATCTGCACAGAACTGTCCTTAATTCACCCCGCCTAATGCTGTCGCACAGATGGCATCTGCAATCAGGAGACCAGGGAGCACTGGTGTAGCTAAATACGACTTGCAAGTTGGGGTCAAAGCCTCAATGTTAATTCTTCAGTTCCTAGCCTCCATACAACCACGCTTAGAACAGCCTCCTGCTCTGCAACACGTTCTGACACCAAACGCTTTCATAGCAGGGCTCTGCCTTTTATCTTGCGGCCCCTCTGTCCTCTGGGGTTTTTTTATTTGTCTTTACAATAGCAGATACTGAATTCCTTGAGGCTGCTGCTTCTGTCTTTTAATGTGCTCCATCAACTACTGCTATACAAATATAAACCAAGGGTAGTTTGTGCAGTATGGAGTTTCCGCATGGAGCGTTTGGAATTTGCCTTTAGCCCCATTTAGGACACAGAGGAAGGTGGTGGTTGTATTTAGGCTGCTCTGTCAGGCCTTTGGCAGGCAAAAAGGGATCCAGTGTTTTGGTTGCACTGGTTGGATCACATGGGTGTAAGGTGACTGCGGAGCCCCTTACTGCAGGCTGCCACAGTGGGAGCAGTATCGGCCGGCCCTGCTGAGCTCTCTCATCTCGGTCCTAGCGCTGCCAGCTGCCACCGCTTCAAAGTTGGTAGCTCATATCCCCACAAATGTTAAAAAGATTCATCATCTCGCTCTCATTTGATTCAAACCACTTCTTTCTATCAGAAAAAAATTTACATTTTGTGTGCATCTGCAAAAGATTTCTTTAAAAATTTTACAAGTGACTGTTTCATAATATAGTGCAAAATTTATGGACTATAGCTGCTCTTTCCCTTCCCTGGAAGGGGAAGAATATTACAATTATCCCTTTTTAATCTTTCCTGTTATCCATTGTGTCTGGCAGGTGGAGGTGAAAATAGATGGAGATTTACAGTACATCCATTTAAAGATCTAATACTGTACTCATCTAGAACTTGGCTCATGATTTTTAACAGATGTTGTACTGTATTAGCAAAGTGTAATTACGTAGGAAAAGAGTGGCTAAGAAGAAGTAGCCATTAGAAAGACACTTACCAGCAGTAGCCATGCTACAGTAGTGGAGATCCTTCCTTCTTTCAAATACAGCTTAACTACTACTCTTCCAAATACATACAACACCTCTTTTTTTAAGAGGCGCCCACTACAGCAGAGGGGAAACTCATCAAGCTGGGCAACAAAAAGCATTAACCTTGGAGGAGCACCTTTTGGAAACAATTGTGTTTTTCTAAACTGAGGGAGTACCTTTAAATTAAGGTTCCAGATCTCATGCAGAAGCCCTTGTGCCTTTTTGTTTCTTGCTGCCATGGCAGAATTGCAAATTGGAAGTTTGTTGCATAAACTAAACCTTTATTGACTGAACATGTACCTGAAAAGTCACATCACTAAGTAAAAATGGTACTTCTTGCTCATGACGTGATAGTAAAAGCCTTTGTGTGAAGGTCAGGTTATATGAAAAACAGGGGGAGGTTCGTTTTGGGGGGGGTTTGGTTTTGGGTTTTTTAAGGGTCACAGTTTTTTGATTGCAACCATGTTACTGCTTTTTGTCAGCTCTATGACTTTTGAATTGTGAAGTTATTTTTATGTGAATAATGGGTATACATTTTATTCATTAAATGTATTTGAAAACCACAGGGTTTTTTTTCCTTCTAATTAAGGCTTCACACTTGAACCGCGAGCCGGTTTGTACAGAAATGGCCTCCCCGAGTCCCACATTAGCACTACTCCTCATGAGAATGAACTGCCATCAACCTAGTTTGAACTAGTGTTGCAAGCACCGCGTTTGCAAGAGGTGACTGAAGTCCCAGGGCCAGACCTGCTGCACTCCTGTGACAAGGTCTGCCCTGCAGCCATATCCTAAAGAACAATTCTGAAGAAGTAGCTTAGGTCTGAGATAAAGGTGATCTTTAAAATGTACAGCTTAGCAGCCTCCAGAAGGGATTTAAGAATTTAAAACCCCTGGCACTAAGTGGGATTTCTTTCCCTAGTAAATGTAAATTTGATGGGCTGCTTCTAGTTGTGTTTCCTGTTAATGTTTTGATCAGCTGAAGTGGGTTGAGAGTGGGAGGTTAAGCCTAGGACTCTAGCTTTCAGTGGGTGCTGAAAGGTAGGTGCTGCAAAATGGAACATATAAAAAAAAACCAACCCAGCATAAAACCCTCCCTTGGATTAAATAGTGGAGCAGCCCCTGGAACCCTGCGCGGTTTTGGTAAGCCAAAATTGCACGTTCAGTTCCTTCCAGGAAATGGTGCAGTGCCAGGTGAGAGGAGAAAGCCACGTGCCAGAGAAGGGTGCAGCCCTGGGCTTGGGGCATTAGTAACACAGGGTCACGTTCTCAGCAGCAGAGGAAAAAAAACCAAACTGGAGCAACTGGTACCTTTATTGAGCTACTGCACTACGTGTTCCTCTGTGGGTTGTGCAGGGCCGGCAGAAGCACGCTACGGCAGAAGTCTGCTAGGCCGAACCTCACGGGCCAAACTGGGATGTGAACCTGGGAAGGGCTCAGGCATCCATCCGTTAGGCGCTCTTCGGAAGTGAAAGAGCTGCGAGCAGGCAAAGCAGATGTTGGAGCACATAACAAGGAGAAGGTGAGCAAGCGATTCGACGCTAATTCTTAGCTGTAGGCACATCTGTTTGTGGCACTAGCCTCAGGCACTGACTTAAGCAGCTCACGACTTCATCTTTTCCACATCCCTCAGAAACCAGGAAGAATGATAGCAGCGGATGGTTTTTTTCCCTTCTGCCAGGCATGGAGGCACACATTGTCTTCTTAATTACTGCTAGGTTTTTTAATCATTGGTACTAGTGTGCTCACACTAATTTACAATGAGTTGTTAGTTTGCGCCACCAGATTTTGCATTCAAGAGCTGTGAACTTCTCTTCTCCCAGAAAGGCAGCTAGAAAAGCCGAGGTTTACACTCGCTTTATTACAAACCTAACCCGTACAGCTCCAGCGCTCTGCACACTGACAGACACCCCCGGGAACTTGCTTCCCGTGGCTGTGTGGAAATCACATTTCTGAATGCCACGACAAAGTGAGGGAGATGCAAATGGCTGTTTCGTCTCCTACTAGTCTTTTGCTCATCTGCCTTTGGCTGCTGCATCCAGGGAAGGCTAAGACGAAATGCCGCTTGGCGTACACCCAATAATCCTGATGATGCAGGAGGAGGCACCAAAGTTCGTTTGCAGTGAACCAGACAGAATGAAGCACATGATTTCTGTAGACACTTGGGTGGTTGTTCTCTTGTGGCTATTCTGACAGCTTCTTCTCTAATAATTGCTTCACCAGAACAGGATTGGATCGTCCTTGTGTTTCCCTTTGCACCAGGCCAATCAGCTTATTTAGAACTTTGAGATTTCCTGCCTTTATCGCCATAACCTTTAAAGAAAAACAAAACAACAGACACCACTGTTACATGAAAACTGGACATCCTCACTCATTCACAGCCGAGGTGTGAATATTTTTGTCCTTTGGACCATTGTCATAGAATGCTGTATTTTGGGCTGTTATTTACAAGAACTGCCTTCAGCTTTGCAATAAGCTCCTGCTCTGCTCCCATGAGACAACAGCAAGTCCCTACAGCAGCAGGGCCTTCCAACTAATAGAAAGATCTGCTTTTATTGAAAGTCAGAAAACACTTTTGGATTTTAACAGCGTCTGCAACTTGAACCGCGACTTCCTGGAGAAAAGCCAGAAAAGTGAGATGAACTTCTTTTTGCTAATAGAATCTACCTTTTTACTCAATATACTGTTCCGTTTTAACACGTAATTTGCATTGAATCACAATCTTATTTGATAATCTTTGTGAGATCCTTCAAGCACAGACGTAGGTGCTTTTGTAACAGCATGTTATTTCCTTTAAGCAAGGAACCCTTTGCAACGTAGCAATTAATAAACTGATCAGAAATACGACCTCCTACCAGACAGCTAGTGTTTGATGCACAATCCCCTGCAAAATAGTAAGGGCCATATTTAAAAGTAAAGACACTGAAAAAAGCATTGGAAATTTCACTTCCAGGCAGTTCTGAAGGAGATGTTACCTCTGAAAGACAAGCTTCTGGCCTTCATATTGTTTGTGTGGCAGGGAAGATGTTCTCTACATTGTCAGAGTTATGGGCAAAACACGATAGCTCCAATTAAACACGATGTCATATTTACAGACATTAAGGGAAGGATTGCGAACATATGAAGCACCCACTGTGCCAACACCAAGCACAAATGCAAATATTGCTACTCATTACGGTATCTGAATTATTGGCACTCTAAAATCTTCTCTGTAATGTCACAATATGGAAAGGACTCACGACTCCTGATCTGCTAGAAATTACCTGTGCGGGGCAGAGCGCAGAACAATCCCGATGATACTGCATTTTTCATAAAGCGCTCAGCGTTGGCTCGAGCAACTGTTTGTAAGTTAGTTCATGTTAAAGAAAGTTACCAGCAACGAGCACGGCACACTTTTTTCTTTTTCCTGTCAAGTACTCAGCTAACTCTTTTCTAAGGTAAGCTCTTGCAGCAATTTAAAGCAATGAATTGCAGGCCTTCAAGGCAGCTTTTGCCTTAGCAAAAGATCACCTGGAAAAAGCAGGGAAGTGAAGCCATTCTGCTGCATCTGGCTTGACTAAAACAGTGGAAAACAGGAATGACATTCTCAGAAAAAGCATTATTATTGAAATGGGAGTGTAGTTACGGACCTTCGGCTTCTGCACTTCCCAATCAGTTCTAATGTTCTTTCTATCCACACTTGTGCTTCCGCACCAGTCTGAAAACACAGCAGCACTTTTATCAGGCTCTGCAAATGAGTCAGTCTGATGGAGGTCATGCCGACCTACTGCAAGCTCATTTTCTTTATCAAAAGCTCTTGCGGAGCTGTTAGCATCCCCCAATGAGATCTGGGGTGGGTGGTATTGTTCTCAAAAGATGTTAATGTTTTTTTTCCAAATGGCAAATGTATCCAGACAATGTTTATATTAGAAGTAAGCTATTCACTTCTGCTCTCACATTTTTGCTCCAGAGAACATATAAGCACTTGTTTTCACTCTGCTTTTTACAAAGCAGATTTTAGACTCGGTCGAGATCCCTTCCCACTCCTCCCCTTCACAATCAACAAGGGGTTTTTTTCCCTTTTTCCCGGCTCAGACCTTGTTAGACCCACAAGCCAGGTAGACTGCTGCATGTTCTTCCAAGGAGATGGGGAAGAGCCCAAACCCCATCTCTCTTACTGGCAGCATTTGCGCTGCTGCCACAGCCCAGCAGCAGAACAGCCAAGCTGACAGCAGCTCTGGAGCCACCGAGGCCGCTGCCATGGGGGTCCATCTCCTCCCAACCCCACAGCCACCATCAGACAGGAGAGCCAGCTCGACTTGGCTCTCTGTCAGTGGAGGGAGACAGGAACACGGCGAAGAGGCAGATCCAAGTAAAATTTTTGCCTTGCCAGTCCTGATACAGTCTCTTAATTCCATAACTAATATATGCCTTGCTGGCAGATAACTTCAATCTCCAGCTTCAGAACAGTTTAACAGCGTTGCCCTGATATCACAACAGACGACATAAAAAAATCAGAGTTATGTATGTGGCTGGGTGGCCGGGTCAGATTAATGGCAGTATAGCTGAAGAGGGAAAGAGCCCCACAGTTTTCCTTTCCTGCATTAAATTTTTATGGTCTCTCGGAATGACTTAGCACATTAGCCACACTGGTAATTTCTTCTGCTGATCATTTTGTGTATGCTTCGATTTCCAAAATAACATTTAGTAAAATAAGAAAGAAGCAGAAAAGCCTGATAATATCTGAGCAGCAGCTTTAATGCTCCTATACAGGCTCTAGAGCGCAAATGACAACCAAAACGAAAAAGAAAGAAAAAAGGCCATTTTAAGGCCCTTTTTAGCGCCACAGACTGCCATAGTGCACAAGCTTCCCAGCACCACCATAATCACCTCATTTTCTTGTCCATCAATCACCGCCTGGCAGATCTGTTCAAGCTCTTTTTGATCCTGTATCAGTTCAAGTTTCTTTTCTTTAACAATTGCAAGAGGAGTCTTCCCTTCTCCCTTCCACAATTCCGCAAGCACCTGAAAATCACAATGAGTAGTGAAGGTCAGTGTCTTGACTTACCACTGTTGTTTACGTGCAGTATTTCAGTTACTACCCAAGAAGCCAGATTTTAGTTAAAGCAAGAGCAGATTGTCTAAACGTGAACAAACCCAAGATTTAAACCTGTGCCTTGCTGAAACAGCTCTTGTAGCCTCCCTCTTCTTCTGCATCCTGCAATAAGACAAAGCATTTTCACTCGTATGAGGGCAGGTTAATGGTTCGCAACTGGTCCTCTGCTGCCTGCTGCAGTACCGGGACCTGCCCGCTACTACCAGGGATGGAACCTGTGCAAAGAAGTTTGCCCCGCCCAGCCCCCGTGTACCTCGCTGGGGGGGGGGGGCCACCTTGGCAGAGACTGTCACTGCCTGCAAGGCTGCCCCTCGGGCAGTACTCGCGCTCATCTCGCATTATTCACAAGAACTGCCTGCGAGCCGTAAGAAAATGCATTTCCATGAGCAATGTCTCTGCCCGGGAACTGACGATTAGCTGACTATTGTACCAAGTCCAATCCCAGGTAACTCATCCCATTACCAGTCCTCATCAGCCAGCTGTAATGAGGACACGTATGACAAAGCAGAAGAAAAATTGTGCCGAGCAGAATGAATGCAGCAGCCCCAGCCCACCTATGCATCACCTCCAAGTACTGGAATGCTGGGTGAACCCAGGCCCCCGGAATAATCACTTGTTAATGCTAGTGTGTTTTCCTACGCTGTAGCAGGGCTATCGCCCTGGAATAAACTTGAGAGAAGAGAACATTTATAAAAAAACAATTTCCTTGGGCAGTCATTTTCTCTATTCCCTTTGCTCTTATTTCAGAGCTGTGGGAGGAGAGAAAGAAAACCATTATTAAAACAGCTGCTTGTGCTCCATCCTGAGCTGAAGATATGATTGTATGTTTGGGCCATTGCTGTGTACCAATATGGAAATGGATGTCACGCCAGAATTTCAGCATTAAATACCCTCTGCAGGATGAAGAAGCAGCTGGGACGAGGAGACGAGAAGGGGCATTCAAACTGCATGCTAAATAATCAGCAGGGCAGCAAGACAACTTAGGAAAAATGAAGCACGTGGGATGGTATCTTAACAACCCCAGCAATTTTCTTCAGCATGAAGAATTTTCTGGTACAAAAGACCTTCAGTTAAACAATTTTGTGGCCACAACAGGTATTTAAGAACCATGCATTGATACAATTCCTGCAAGAGGAGATTTGTTTGCCAGCAGTACCCCAAAGCTTTTTACGGGATCTTATCCCTCTGCTGGAGACCTTGAGAGAGGGTAATGACACACAGCTGTACTGTGGCAGCTACAGCTTGTTTTTTCCCCTGTAAGAGGGTTAAAGTCAGATCACAATATTAAAGTTACTGATAAGCAGCCAGAGTTATAGGTAAAGCTTTCAGATGTTTATATCTAAATAAATCAGTGCAGTATACGATGTCTTCTACAAGATCTTCCTTCTAGTACAGCACTTAGAGATCATCATGCCAGTCCTACCTGGAATACCCCTAGAAAGAAAAACATCCAACAGAGATTCAACCTGTCTGCCGCCACTCACCTTCTTTTTATTGCACTCCATTGCTACCCGTCCCACAACCCCCTCCTGCTCTTGCCTTGAGGGATCAGGCAGGAAGCTTTCTGTCCTCAAGGCCACCCGAGGCACCGGGAGGGTACATCACCCCTCCGAAGGAGCCCTGTCCTCTATGCACAGCCCAGCCCAGCCCACAGCAAAATACCCTGGAGAATCTGAAGCGTTGTCCAGATCAGGGGCTGGACAATGAATAAGCCATATCACTCTCCTGGGAAAAGGCAGATGTGATTTTTAGGGCTGGTATGTATTCAAGCAGGATGCCATGAGCTGCAGGAGGGGAAAATCTGCAACAACCAAAAATCTAAGCAGCCGACCATGGCAGAGTTACCCAGGAACAACTCGTACATCAGGCTGACTTAGATCAGGGGCAGGACAGCTTGACAGTCAGAGATCCAGCTCTGATTCCCTGCTATTCCTGTGCCAAACATCTCCTGGCACTAAGAAAAGCTTGCCCATTAGAAACCTTGATGGCACCAGATTTTCCCCGGGACATCTGCATGGTGTGTACTATTTCAATTTGGTAACAAGCATTTCCACTGAGCTAGCAGAGCAACAATGTTATCAAGGCCCTTGCTTGTTTACAGGTACCTAGAAAAGCAGAAAGAGGTGGCCAAGACCTGTCAAAGATGCACTTTTAAAAATGTGTTTCTCCACTTGGCAAGGAGTACGAATCTAAAGAAAGCAGTTTAAAAAATGATTTCAACTCATTTACACAAACTGCCTGCACCAGAACAGGAGGATCAAATTATGAAGTCTCCAGAGCCAAAATGAGAATCTCAGGCCTCATTTCCATTACTGAAATCTCAGTAGTTTCTACTATTGATTCTTGCCTGAGCGTGATTAGATTTTAATGATGTTCTGCTGTCTCTACCTACACAGGCATAGCAGCAAAGCATTGGTCAAGATGAATTAATCAGGACCTACGCGTCTGGCTGCCACGGGCATCATATCAAACATTTTGCAACTGGTGAATGTGCCAGCTGACTGCTGTGCCTGAGAACGCTCCAATTGGAAACCCTATCTGCAGTGATTTGCTGCCAAGGGTGGGGGGAAGCAGCAGGCAGTACCACGCGAGTCCGTCCTGTGGGCACCTCTCCTTCCCAGTGATGGAAAGCCTCGATGTCTGGCAGTTGTCCCTCAGCCTCTGACAAAAGTGAAGGGCAGGCTGGGCCCAGTCCTCCAGATGGTACAGCCGTAATTGTCAAAGCAGATGGTTCTGTTTAGGTCTGTGTACTGTACTCATTTCCCCGCTATCTACTTTAAAGTAGGGGTGCCAAGTGGGTCTGTTGAAGTTACTCCTGTGTGAGTGACCAGTGCAACTGCAGAAGCAAACAAGACCTGGGGTCTGCTCTCCTCCATACCCTCCTATAAATCCCCGATGAATGCATGACAAGGGTGTCCACGAGGAATTGCTCCAGCGTGCCTCTCAGCAGCAGGGGCAAGTTTCCGCTTCCCCAGCCCAGGAACCAGCCTCCTCCCACAATGCCGGAACTCAAAGGCAGGCCCCTTATGCCCGAGAAGTACTCACTGCCAGCCCCACAAACGATCGGACAGGCTGGTTTCAGCCCTGGGTGAGCAGCACCAGCACCTCCCACTGTGGGACACAGGGTGTGCCTGTGCAGGTCCCTGATCCAGGACACGCTCACCCCACAGCCCTGCATGCTGGCAGATCTGGAAGCTGCTGCCCTTTGCACAGGCACACCAGTCTGAAACTGCTTCAGAGACCTCTGGAGTAGGATGCTGTATTTGATGGCAAGTTGGGCGTGAGCTCTGTAATTACCTAAGTGGTAATTATGGAAGCACACAGTGCCCCTTCCTTGGCATATGCATCCTACCATACAATGTTCTGTGTCTATAATCAGCGCTTACAGATTTTATCTGTCTGTGTTTTAGTGCCTTATACAGCAGAGACCGAACACAAAACCTCTTAAAAAATTTAAACTGTTAAGAGCTTCCTGCAGCGAGCATGTATGTGTGTGCGTGTCTGCGCGCTCACCCCATCGAACCCTTCCATCCTTTCTTGTTGGATCTGTCTCTACTACTGCAGTTCATTCTCCCCCACCCCAAGTGCTGCAATTCATCTGCTGTTGTGTATATATAGCCCTTTCTGCCCTCGGGCCATCCAGTATCTCTGCCTACTGCTGAGAATTGTTATAAACATTTGTTATTCTTCCAACAACCAGGCAACCAAAATACTTTTCTAAATGTGGCAAGGTTTCTGCAGTTTGATAGCATCACTCAGTGATGGCAAACAGTGCTGTTATTTCTCTGTGTCCAATTTCAGAACACCGAGGACAACATGCACATTACAAGGAGTTGGTAATTAAACAAGAAAAGCATCTCTGAAATTCTTGACATTTCATAAGCTGTCAGAAGTGCTGGCACACAAATATATCACAAGGCAGGAAACTCCCGTAGAAGTGCGGCAGTACCCTGTCTCTACCTCCACAAGGAAGCCGAGAGTCAAGACTGGAGTTCTGAAGCTTCCCTTCCAAACGCAGACACCAAACTGATGGGTGTGCCATAACCCCGCAGGCACAGAACTGCTCTGCATTCCAATGCTTTTCCTATTAATACTTTATCTCCTTTTTGAAGCTTTTACTTTTCCAGTCCAAAATTTCCAAATGCAGATGCCTGAAGTCAGGCACTTAAAATCCTTATTTGTGATGCCTGTCATATGCAGCTGGCTATTCACAGAAGCAGACCAACAACAAGACCAACTTAATTAAGAACCACAAGCACCTCCAAAAAAGAAGACAACAAACCAGGAAGTTTCAATGTCTCCAAGTAGGCTAAAGAGCCACATTTGCAACAGTTACACTTAGTTTATAATCATGCAAAAAAAAGTGAATCGACTTCAGTATATGCTAGAAAGATGGAAACCTGCCCTGTGTATTTCAGAGTGTTAAAAGCTTGAAAGCAGACAAGGCAAGTTAAGTATCTTCACAGTTTCACTGATAAACACCTGAGAAGCAGTAGCCACCTAATGTACTTATCTAGAGGATAATAATTAATCTGAAAAGACAATGCATTCCACAAAAATGAGCCAGCAGCGGTTTAAGGTGAATGACAGATGACTCTCTATCACAAAAAACTCCAAGTTTTGTCTATAGACATAGCAGTCACCATACGCATCATAAGCATCTCACAATTTTAGATACAAATCATCAAGAGCTGATTTTTCAGCCTGTCCTAAGCAAGACGATATTTAAAAAGAGGGAGAAACTAGCTTTACCAGCAGTACTTGCTTGAGAGGTCCTTGATAGCACTTGCTCCAAGAAGCAAGGATAAAAGAAAGGCCAGACCTCTCCACTTTTGACTCAGGGGTATGCCAAAGCAGAACTCTTTTGTGACTATACTCAGGTGAATTACATCCTTTTCCACAAGCTAATGCTTGGGAACGTAGACCTTACTGTCCCTTAGTACCTAGTAACAGATACTCTCAGCTTAACTGCAAGTCATGGATTAGCTCCCACTGACCTTTCACTCAGGTCTGACTCAAACTGTGAAACTGAGATCGTGTCCCATCTGTTCGGAGGCGGGATTGATTTAACTGACTTCAGTTCACATTGCTAAATCTACTACTTGGCTTGTGCCCCCTCCTAACACTGAATATGCAGATGTATCTGTAAAATTATCTACCCATGAGGCATTTTCATCTATTATATGTATACAGTAGATACAAAATTTATCCTTCATCAACACTCTACATAATTTCCTTTTAAAGCAACCGACATAGCAGTACACACTGATTATAAAATTGCTACACAAATGGAGTAAGCAGCCACAGATTCAAAGTACAGTAAAATCAAGAAAGGTACTTACCTGCTTTGCTGCTGTAGAAGAAATTTCTTTTTTTTCTAGAAGGTTCAGAAGATCAGCCATCATAAAAGAACTGACTGGGCTAGGGAAAAAGGGGGCAAAAGTTACCTCAGAGAATAAGGTGAGTAATACATCTAGGCTACTGTTGCTTGCCTAAAGATCACACAGTAAGAATTAGAGAATCATAGAATTTTCTAGGTTGGAAGGGACCTTTCAGATCATCGAGTCCAACCACCAACGTAACACTGACAAGCACCATCACTAAACCATCACTTTAGCCCAACAAGCTAGTATTTTCCCTTATGATACACTATATTCAAATGTGGTATTGATCGCTTGATTATGCCTTACCACCCTCATATTCCAAAGAAAGAAGACTCCGATTACTACTCTTAACTACATGGCCATCTTCTCGGCAAGGTATTTGGTTAAGTTCATTCAGCACAACAGCGTCAAGGCCTACGTATTACTGCCTAGCCTAACAAACTTCACAGGTAATAACTAACCCAGAAGCGAGCAACAGTGTGACACGATACTATCCACAGTACATGAGAAAAGGATCACTTTTGTTTCACCACTGTAGTAATCAAGAAGCCTGACCTTTCCTTTACTGTAAGGGAATGTTGTTTCAAATAACTGAGCAGGACATTGAGAATCCAGCCGATCACCTTCTTTGGTTTCATCTGGGTCTGTTTCACCACATTTTCAAAGAACTCTGTTAATCCATCTTCATTCTGTTTGAGAAAAGTTAAATGCATAAAAAAAGATACCAGAGTGCAAACATGATTAATTATACAATTACATTTGGAGTATAAATACTCAATCCTAAAGTAAACTTAGTTTTGTGAATTCATTCTAAAGTCACAAGACTTTGAAGTAATTTTATTAAAGTAACAACAAACAAACTATGTTACGTCTAGAATAGGTACATATAGCTTATCTGCCAGCCTGTCTGTTTCAATGGAACTTCCAATGAAAGAGTGATCTTGCCTCTTAACTCCTCCCTAAAATTAGCATTTGGGGAGAAGCTTTCTCATCTCCTCATGTGTTTTAAGTACATATAATGCTAGAAAATACAATGCTGCAATCTAACAGGCTGTTGTGCTACCTTTTACCAAGAAGAGATTTTTCCCGAAACCATCTACAGATATTTCACTCTTGATCTTGCAATCACTTCTATTTATTTTGGATTGAAGGAGTAAGTTTAGCTTGCATTCACCCTTCAATGATATGGAAAGGTCATACTGTAAGAAGCTGTTTTATTTTTCTAGTTTTTTCAGAGAAGCTATGTAAGCTTTTGCACAGCACCCTAAATGCTCAGAAGGTATGACAGCAGGGGATTCAATTTATAGCCTAAGTGAAATCTGAGATTGTTTTTAGAAGAACAGATACTGCACAGTCTGTTGAATGCTGTGCTGTTTGTCATCAAGGCATTGATGGATCTTCAACTGTAGCACAGAACTCATTAGGTCTACTGAAGGCTGCAGAGATATTAAGTGGCAGCTCCTACCTTTTCAAGGAGGAATCCAAATCCAGCGTGCCACTGGACTTCTGCAGTGTGTGGCATAAACCCACAGGAGAACAAGCCAGCTCTCAGAAACTGAGAGGTAACACTTAGGAGCCAGCCAAGGAGCTATTCTAAGTATACTGTCATCACAGCAAAAACATTTCCCAAGCACACGCTGACTGCAGCCACATCTCTGAACAGTTCTGAGCACAAAGAGTGCAGGTACACACTAAACCAAAGGCTAACTTTTCCACTCAAACACATCCCATCAAAACAGGATGACTTGCCCTTGTTTTTAAAGGCAATTTATCACCATAGCAACACAGAATTTTAGACTTTGCTCCTCAAAACTTTCACGACACAAACTTCCAACAGCTGTAGATACCACATTTTTCACCAGTAATGATGTATGGCTTTTGAGAAGACTGCAGACTACTGCTCTCTGTTCTGTGAAACAGAACAAAACGTACTTAGATTAATGGCTGATGTGCTGTAAAACTGGTGTGACAAAAATCTGACCTGTCCCCTTTACCTTGAGCAAAGAAACCAAGTTCTCAGCCTAGGAAAGCCACTGAGGTCTTTTGTGAACCAGAGTAAACCTTGTAACCCCCCCTAGTTATCCATCTAATACACACAGATATAATTCCCTTCTTTTCCAGTATTCTTATAAATTTAACTAGCAGTTACTTTGTAATCAAATTATGTAAAATCTAAGACTAAACAGACTACAGGAACAAATTGGGCTTAAAAAAAACACTAGTAAAGGAACGACATGATACAGTAAACTAGATTTAAAACTGCATGTGTGTTAAGAGGAATTACTAAAATGATCCATTACTAAATACTGTACTCTTTCTAATTCACCTCAGGATTCAACAGCACAAACAAACACTGATTATTTAAACAGCGGGTTCCCTTCCACGAAAACACCTGTCCAATTTAGGCAGGAAAAAAAGTGAGCATAAATGCTGGTTTCTTTAGACATGCTGCAGAAGGTTTTGCAAACACTCCAGGCAGAGTAGGTCTAGCTACAACACTACGCACACACAAAACCAATCCCATCTGCGGATGGCACATGTCTGGATGCAGGCTACGCAACTCAGACGCAGCATGTCCAACGCTTTCGTCACGTAAAGGCTAGAGAGCACACCTCTAGCAGTGGGCACGTTCAGATTTCTGGATACCAACAGCCTGGCTGGAGCTACAGACAGCTCTGACCCTGCTGCCAGACCTTGGAAAATCAAGGACAAACATACCCAGCATTTTTATCAGATGATTTCCAGGCAGCAAGAGCAGAAAAGCCCAGGAATACTCAGACAGACAGACAGACATTTGCTACCAGGTACCAAACCCCATACTCAATACTTGTGCACATAAAACCAGACATATTCCCCAAAATTCCTTTGCATTTCATTTTAGGTTTTTTAAAGTGACTATCGTTTTCTGTAGCCAAAGAGTAGGAAAACCCAGCAATGCTAGACTGAAATGAGTAAGGCAGAATGTCAAAACATCAGAATGACTGACAGAAATGAAACATTTTCCTGATTTTCTTGCCATATTAGAAAAATTCAAGTAAAACTTGATTAGCTTCGATTTCTAGATATTGTACTACTTGAACATGACTTTAGTTTGTTCTGTATTTTGGTCAGTTTTCTTCATGTCAAATTCATTCCAAGTACCAATACACACCCCCCTGTCCCTTGCGACAGATCTGAGCTCAAAACCACTGCACGCTCTAACATACTGGTGTACAGGAATGCTAACTGACTGTTCTCACTCAATTCTGAATAACGTATTTTAATCTTCATAGATGGAAAACCAGAAAACTGGAATTGCAGCACCCTGCTTATGATCCAGGCCCACTCGGTGCTCCCATTACACACCAAATACGCCGTCACTTACTCATTAGACTGTCACTGGCATGAAGTCTGACACATCAAGATTTCAACCAGATGCAAACTTCTTTCTTTCTTAAACATGGTTTAAAATGATCATTTAATAGTACTGAGATGTCAAAAAACTAGTGGTGGAGTGGTTTCATAAGCTTTTTAAATGAGTTTAAAACAATACATTATTTTACAAAATACCATGAGTACAATCTTTAGGGACATTGGGTCTGCAATGCAAACTTATACTTCTAATGTTTCCCAAAGAACTGAAGAAGAAAACCACATCAATGTTCTCAAATAAAACATCTTTTTCTGCTTTCTTATTCCCATTTTCACTATCACAGTTCCCACAATAACCAACTGTGAGGTAACAACTGCTGCAAAAATGTGCAAGATTGTCAGGGATAAAAAACCAGAAAATCTAGCTTATTAAAGCAAACAAGCAGAGGACTCAAAGTTCAAACTTTTTCCCACAGCTTCTTATAAAATGATCTAAGTTCTAAAAATAAGCATAAATTCACCTGCACAGCAACATGTATGAGGATGGCATGTCATAAACAAAATGGTCAAAACCAATTTCTACAGCATCCCACTTTTGACTATTTGAAGGATTCACCAATATAATTGTTTCACCAAAGCAGTAAGCCAAAGCCCAAGTGGAACGGCCACTTTTATCTGAGTAAGCAGAGGAACAGCAAATGCACAGGAAGGTTTGGAATTAGGAAGAGAAAGGAAGTGATCAGACTGATTTTTTCTAATGCTGTACTGTGCCAACTGATCTATTTTTTGGTTGGATCTCCCCAGACTCCAGCATGCTTTTAGAAAACAAAACATCACATTAGTGTCTATACCAATACATCTTATTTTTTTGACTCAACAGGAAGCAAGATAAGAGTATTATAATACCGTAACTGACAAAGTTGTTAGAGATCCCTCTTGACTGCGGTATTTGCTACCCTACCAGTTTACACAGCAAAGTAGAAATTACATGCAGAAATTGAGTACCCAAATACCATGCGGTCCACGTGGCTCAAGGAATTGTATCTTTACAAGTAAGAATGGTTCTGCAGGCAGAAAATCAGAAACTTGTTTTATTTTTGCAATTTATACAAAACTATCAAAAAAGTAGCAGTTTACACTTAAGAAATTTCAGATATAAAGATATTAATAGGTAATGCTCTCCTTCCATTTCAGTACATCTTGTAATTAGGCAAAGCAGGAGTCTCAGATTCTCAATACTACAGTATATACAGGCAGCTACTGTATATGAGAATAAAACTCAGGAAGCAAACTCAGGAACTAACTTGCATGCTGAAGTATGGTATTGTTTTATTATAACTTTGGTGCATAATGTTTTCTCTAACAAGTTTGCGCAGAAAAGAGATTTTGCATTTTAGAGTCATCCCTCTACTACTGCCATTTATTTAATGAGCACTCCTGGGCGCTCTAACCTGAAAGAATGCTCATTAGATTTGTGCATCTGGCCCTATCAGCAATCTTCTGCAACTCCTCATGTAAGCTTAACACAGCAACAGACATACCATTTTCAGATGAATTAAGGTTAACTAGTCTCCCAGTGAACAGGCAAGCAACTTTTATGGAGAGTATACACGCTGACATTCTAACGCACAATAAAAGACGACCCGCAATGAAGAATGCATTCACTTCATGCATTCAAATGGATGCATTATCTTATTACAAGCTGAATCCCAAGTTTCAGCTTGGAGCTCATTAATTATCTTATACGTTACAAAAAGGAAAAAAAGTTAAAGGGAAAAAGCAAAGGCAATAGTGAATTTCAGAGAACAGCTGGAAAGAAAAGGCAGCTGATGAGATAAATATATAGGGCTAGTTGATAGAGATGACAGAACCACACAGCAGAAGCCATCAATACTAGCAAAACTGAAACGTTCAAGAAGTGGGTTGATGCCAAGTGAAAGGAGTGGGTGTACCGGGTCTGGCTGGGATGGAGTTTATTTTCTTAAGAGGGTGCTGTGTTTTAGATTTGTGACTAAAGCAGTGCTGACAACACGCCAGTGTTTTGGCTACTGCTGAGCAGCACCTTCTCTTTTTCCCACTCTGCCCCCCACAGCGAGCAGGCCGAGGGTGGGCACAAAGTTGGGCAGGGACACAACCTGGACAGCTACCCCAAACTGACCGAGGGGATATTCCATGCCTATATATAACACCCTGCTCAACAAGGAAAAGTGAGGGCAGGGGATTTTGGGGGAGGTAATCTTTGTCATTGGTTGGAATCTGCTTGGGCATCAGTCTGCTCGTGGGAGGTGGCGAGTGACTGCATTTGCATAACTTTTGGGTTTTTCTCTTCCTCTTTCCTTCACTTAAGTAAGTGTCTTTATCTCAAACCATGGGTTTTCTTGCTTTTGCTCTTACAATTTTCTTCCCTGTCTGCAAGAGACACACACGCTGGTGTGGGGAATAAGCAAGCAGCTGTGGTGCTTAGCAGCTGGCCAGGGTCAACTCACCACAGAGGGGGAGAAGAAGAAAAAAAAGTCAGAAAAAAGGGTTCCGGACCTATCTACCTTTCTGAGCTCTGTTTATTTTAATATGTGAGAAACATGCTTATGTGAAAAAAATGCATGGGTGGACAGGAATGCTGACTGCAAAATCACATTTTGCAGTTTATACAATGAAATAGAAAGGTAAGAACTACTGATGCCTCTCGATGCTATCACTGCAGCCTCATGACTTTGATGAGATTTATGGCTCACCTTCCCACCGAACAGTAAAAGATCTGCAACTCACTAAAATGGCACAGCACCACAAAAGCAGTTTTCCTACCAGCTTTCCTCAAAAGAAAGAACCATTTTTTTTCCTGTAGAACCAGCTTCTTGTACAAGTGTATTAAATTACAGGCACACAAAGGAGGAATATTAGGTAGTTAAGTTAGGGGCACTGTACTCCATTTATAGTTGAAGGAAAGGAACTCCTCCAGAGGACAATTTAAAGTACTTATGGTTCTGCTCTGAATCTTACTCTGAAGAAGTCTTTTCCCTTCTGTCTCCATTAATCACAGAGGTAACCAAAGCAAGACACTGTCATAGTTTAGCTGGCTACGTGAAATGTGTAATCTTGGGTGGGTATACTAACCCCCACACTGTTACCATTGGCAAACAGAGATGATACAGTTTGTATTTAAAAAGGTTAATGTCCTTTAGAATAATTTTGGAAGTTATGAGATTTTTCTGTCACTTCCTTATTTATATCCGTATTTGCCACATCCATTTCTTTCTCATTCCCTCTTCTGAACCTATCTCTGGGAAATTGCATTGTGAGGTCAAAGTTGATGTTGTACAGACATTTTGTGTATTAACCTAAAAATAAGTCTTTTTTTTCAAAATAATGTGTAAACCAGATTAACACGCACATGAAGCTGAAAGATTTAAACTTTGGGTTTTGCTTCTGGATTCAGGAAAACATGTCTATTAATTTGTTAAATACTGACAATGCGCCCAGCCTTGTACCAGACCCACAGACAAGAAGAGCAGGCACTTGCAGACAAGGATTTGTCAGCACGAAGTTGTACGCTTGTTGCAGTCAGTGACGGGTGCATCCATGAGTAGACAGACAAGATCAATATTAAATAATAGTTATTTGACTGCACCTTGCATGAGAAACACTTCTAGGCACACTGTGTATGGTTTCTTTTCTCCACCATTCTATGTATATGGCTCCAAGGTACGGAATATGCATTGGACATATTTCCAACTAAAAAACATCCATGAGAACTGACAGCTGATTAATGAGACATTTGTAAATCTTTTCAAAAACCGTGCAACTTTGAAGTTTTTAGGCTTATTTTAGCACTTGATCAATAGACCTACCAATAAGGCGATGCTGTGTTCAGGAAGAATTCCATACTGTTCAACAAGCTTTGCTCTCTTCACACTGGGGAGGTCAGGAAGTCTCTCATGAATCCAATCAATATTTACCACTTGCTGATGGTTCATATTAGCTGGCAAAGATTTTGCATCGTACAGAATTAAAGGAGGAAGGTTTGGCTCTGGCATAAACCTAGTAAAAATGAAAAAAAAATCCTTTATAACTATTTTCAGTCAGAAGCTAAACACCAAGGAATAAAATTTATACTTACCTGGAAGTTGTATTACTATTTCGACTAAATGAAATATTAAAAACTCATGACTTGGTATATCACTGTTAAGTAGTAAGAGATCAGCCCCTGAACTGCTGCAATGCCTCTATTCTCTGAGTATTTGCCACTGATTGTCAAAGAGTTGATGAAAGGAATGGGCACCCAAAACAATAATTAAAAAAAATCCAGTAAAAACAATAAGAATAGATATGGAAACAACCCGCTCGTTTTGGCATTAAGCATGAATTGTGGATCTGGACAAAAACAGGAGTGGACTGGCAGGGTAAAACCCAGATTGACAGCCAACTGCCAGGAGTGATCTGGGCAGGTTGTAACCTTTTCCAGACTAACTTCAAAAATCTTGGTGAAATCTCATGCTGTGCTAAAAGCAAAGTTACTGTGCTCAGCAGGGTGCCATCACAGAACAAAAGGCTCTCTTAAAGAGAAGGCCAATTCAAAGCACTCGAGTAACTGCGATTGAAGCAGAAACCTCACTCTTACATGATCAAATGAGGGGTTCAAAAAAATATCAGAATAGAGGACAGTGGGAACCCTCTACATTTACTATAATAATTTTTATTTTAAATCTGCCTAAACATAGTTTTTAAGTTTAATGTACAATGTGCAGCAGTAAATTACGGACAATCTGAAAAACACAGTTTAATACTGATCATAGTCTTAGTAATAGTAATAATCTTTCTCGTCTGTATTCAAAATATCTTAGACTCACCAGTTTTGCCTAGTTTTTCATGAATTTTCTTTTGCCTTTGTTCCAACTAGTCTTGCTAAATAAGCCTCATGTCAGCGCCTACCATAATAAGGAATTCACAAAATGATCACTCCCTTTTCTGCTGCATTTCTACAAACAAGAATTTAAAGAGCAGATTTAAATTTAAAGTTTGTGGGAAATTTTCAAAATCCTTGCTCTGCTCTAGTAAGATCAGTGGTAGAATATAGATAAGTAGATCTAACAGGAACATAGATATGGCAAAGCTAAGAGGCTCTGAAAGTTCTCCTGCAGAACTACAATTCTCCAACCGGGAAGTGAACTCTCGGAGTAACAGGAAGACTGTCTCTGGGATGCAAAGCTAGGAAACTATTGGGAGGATCAAGCACTAAGGTGGCCCTAACGAGGGGAGGAGGCAGGCATGCCCAGAGCAGGAGAAGGGGTGCCCAGAGCAATCGGCAGTCACTGAGCTGCATCACTCTTCCCCATCCCATCGAGACGCCACTGTGACTACCTCCCATGCTAGGGCACCAAGCAGCTGTCCTGCTGCTTTGCAGCGTTGCCTCAGTGCTTGTTCCCAGCAGCGTTGCTTCGCAACACGACCCATGCCTTGTTCCCTAGCCCTCTGGCTGAATTCTTCTTGGGTGGCTGTTTATGGTTTGATGGCTGTCACCTCACACTGGTGGAAGGCAAGAAGTACTTCGCAAGGTAACATCTTCATTAGGTCTACAAAGATTTAATGGTAGAAGCTTGCCTACGAATGCTGCACCTTTCAATAGTAGTTAGGATTTTCAAATAGTGATTGTGATCTATGATCACAGAATTTAAGCATGGGCTTAAATAGCAGGGCCTGCTACCTGAAAATCATTTCCCTCAGCATTTTCTTAAAGCGGGAGTAATGCTTAACTCACAATATTCTTAGATTTTTTGTCTGCCGTTCTTAAGAACACATGTGTACTGGCCACAAAGTAAACCTCCAACTTACCCACGTTGAGCTAAGGTACTCCAGCTCAGTTTTTGGGAAAGGTCTATGGTTTTCAGCAGACATGAGACACAGTTCTAGATCTGAACTGCTCAGACAGTTTTGACAGGTCTCTTCCCCTTCCAGTGGAAGGTAAACTTCCAAAACATACTCACTATGCTGACTATATGCTCATTACTCCGACTATACTTAAGAAATAAATTCTCAGTTCTCAAAACATTAACTTTATTAAAAAAAAATACCGATAATCCTGTTTTCCTTCTTTGTCTCTCATTGGTACAGTGCACCTGAAATAAAAATAAAACAAGTAAGATGTGGTAAGTAGTACACCACAGAATTAGTTTTATGGCAAAAACAAAAACCAAAAACTTCGCCTTGTGAAGATCAGGAGAGCTTCTTAAGGCTGCTTCAAAGAATGCGTGTATGTCACATGGACACTGCTTGATATAGCACACAATCTGTTGTGAAAAAGCCTCGACTTTAAGAATATATTACTGCCTGTGAGGAGACTATGCCTGTAAACATTAGCTTTAGAAGACAGAAGTTGAGCAATACTACATTACCTCTCCTGATCATGTCACTAGGTCCTGATGTTCCTCCAAAATAAAAACTCACCCAAGCTTGGAATCAAAGGCTCTTGTTTCATTCAGAATTGTTCCTCCATTTTCAAGTTCCTCAATTTGCCTCCGTATTTCATAGTCTGACAGAAACAGAAGAAAAATAGTAAGCTTGTTATACTCCACTATTAGCTTTTGTACACTCCACTGTTTCATTTTTCACTCCTATGCAATAATGGAACAGTTTGTTGTTTTAACCTTAATGAAATAAACAGCAGTAGTCAGAGGCAAGTTAGAGGCAGAATTATCAGTCACTGTCTCTTTCTCTAGCACTGTTTCTTTTTTTTCGTATTTTCCTCATCTTCTTTCATTCCCATTAAATAGAAAACATTTTCTCCCAGGCACTGCAGCCAAGACATACATTGCTAGTGACCGTCCTATTACCCAGTTGAGTTTTCTTTTGGAGATGTAATAATCATCCTTTCTTGCTCATACCCAAGCTGCATCTGAACTTCATAACACACCAGCTACCTTACTCAGTGGAAAACCATCATCTACACTGGAGGACACAGCTACTGCTAACACATTTCTGTACTAAACATGCCAGGCATTGAATCATTTGCTTTACCACTTGCAGGCAGAGGGTTAACCCTGCAAGAAAACTGCAGACTAACACGGTTGCTATCCCCGTGCTAAGGTAGATTCTGTCAGGGAGCAGCAAAAGCAGGGCTGCTCCACAAGGGGGGACATGCCAGGAGCCAAGGGTGACCACAGCAGAGGCAAAGCTCCCACTGCCTGGTGCAGTCCCATTGGTCTGAACAGCATGGTCAGAGGCATGTGCTATTAACAGGGTCCACTGACAGGCTCAGGTGAGGGGATGAGTTGGGTCCACGGTCCATCCAGGGAGTTCAGTCGGAAGCAGCAGGAGGCAAGTCCAGAGACAGGACTGGGAACAGACTACTGAACAGGTCCAAGGCCCATCAGGAGACAGGACTGAAAACTGGCACACCTGTGATGCAGCTAAGGCAAAGTCTGAAGGCCCCAGCCTGAGCTTAAATGGAACTTCTGGATCAATGGGCAAGGTGCATGGACGGGACACCCAGATGAAGTAAGTCAGGGCATTTAAGGCAAATTACTGCACTCAGGACCCGGACCTATTTCACGTCAGACCACATAAAATACCTACAATGCTCCTGTAATAAAGTAACCATCATTTACCTACTGCTTTTGCCAGGAATCGTATGCTATTGATATTCTTCACTTCAGTCCTCACTCCATAAGGCTCTCCAGGGTGATGCACAGAAACATTGGCATCCACTCTCAGCTGACCCTCTGTGAAAGAAAACTTCATCAACAAAACAGTCTTCCCTGTAAACTAGAGTAAAAACTTTGTCAGGCATTAATAAACTGCACGTTATGTGCAGAGCATTAATAGCAGACTTCCGTATGTTCAGAAAGGAGTAACAACCACCTCATCATAGCATTCTGTTTGCGATTCCACCTCAAGACTCTGCCTCCAATCATTCAAAATTTTCTGAGAATACTACTTCTTTTTAAAAAAATACTGCTTATAATTCGTCTCAGAGAAAACTGCATCGTGCAGTGCAGCACAGATCCTCTAAGCCATATAGTGAAAAAAGCTTCTGATTCACAGCTCTTAAACAAAGGGCAGAATTAGACATGCAATTTAAAGTGCTGGATTGTAAGCTTCCATTCCTCTAAAAACAGCACAAAAATACCTTTTGGAATTACAATTTGATGGATATATACTACCCTAGCATAGAACAGAAGAACTTCCAGTTATGTTGAAGAGATTTACTAAGGTGTTCTTGTAAATTTACAGCTCGAGGACAAAATGTGAGGAACAGTGGATTTTTTTGTAATTTTCTTCCTCTTCCTCTCTTTAAAAAAACTGCAGTCTGCCCCCTGCCCCAAATTTTCCTGGCTGCCAAAAACCAAAACTGAATACAAAGTTATATATAAAAGCATCCTGCACTTTTAGTCCAAAATGGAATAATGTCCTTAGAGATCTTAATGACTCTACTACAAGTAACCTGCAATTGTATCTTTCTAAGTTTTGTCCCTCTAGACATCCCTTCTGAGAAGAAAAAGCTTGCCACAGTTATTCAACTGGTGGGAATAAACAAACAGGAGAGGTTGTACTAAAAAGAAACATCATTTTTTCCATATCACACACTTCTGAACATCTGTAGCCTTCCTCTTTGTTTTGTTTTGGGGTGGTGGTTTTTTTAATAATTTCAAATACAGATAAAAGGAAACAAACACTTTGTTTAGATACAGTAGCATTATCAAAGAGAGTGCAAAATAGCTCAGAGTAAAACCTGTGAAGACGTCTACAGCTTCAGAATCCGTTCTGGTCGATAGTTGTAACTTGACTAGAGAGGCCTTGGTACACTTTGTAAAAGTAGGCTGGATGATAGCGCGCTAATTTCTTCTGTCTTCATAGAGCCTTGCCAGCCATACAAATGAAAGACAAAGCTGCTGGAATGATCCAACTTCTCTTTCAAGAGAAGTGTTTTGCATGTGCTCCCTCTTTGGGGTGAAATGAGTACTCGTTCCAAAAGAGGAACAGTCTTGTCCTGCCCCTGCTTCACTTTGAGACATGACCTGCTTCTATTTGGATGGAGGTGTCAATGTGACAAGACAATGAAGTTAATCAGGCATAAATGAAAGGCGAGCCAGGCCCCAAGTGTTCTTAAAAAAAGCTTTTTTCCTTTATGTCCACTTTAAGGCAAGCTTCTTTTCCTTTCACTTTGCAATGAAATCATCTTTTCATCTGTTTGTTAATGAAATAACACCTGATAAAACCGGGCGCTTGGTTTCACTGAACACACAAGTAGAACTAAGGTAAAATATGAGAATGTAAAGACTTTATTTTAAAGAAAGCAATTATGATGCAGGAAAACCACAGTAGAAAGCTCCTAAAAACACCACCTTGAAAAAAAATCCAAGTACTTTTACTATGCCTGACACTGGAATTCTCCTCTAAAGTCAGAAATCTTACTGTGATAAAAGATATCATAGTGCAATTTCAATGGCAATCTTAGGGCCAAATTGAGTAGTAATAAATGATGTTATATATGTATATCCACAAACTGGATGCTTAATATTAACAACTGTGTCCCATTGGACATGTGTAACACTAGTGTGAGAAAAGATTCAGAGACATATATAATGTCTAGCAATTATTACTTCCTCCTACATTAAATTTGATTTGCATCACTACCCAACATTTATGGATCCCATTTATTGGGTGATTCATGGGCCACTCTGACTCAGTTCTCTAGGAGACGCGTCCACTTATAGTATGGACCAAATCTGTTGCCAAACAGTGAGGCCAACTGTCACAGGCAAAAATATAGCTTACATTGTGAACACTAATAGGTAGTATAATTGGGTGTATGGGTGGAGAGGATGAATGCCTAAAACTGTACTTTTAAACTCTCAAGCAGAAACCTGCTATTTGCTAGCTGTAACCATGGGCTGGTTGTAAATTTTGATAACATTAGGACTAAGCAAAAATGGCATGACCTGAATCCTCCAATTAATAGAGAGACATGAAACAAAATCACCAGTTAGGAGGCTGATCACACACTGTGCTTCTGCACATCACCTATTGGGAAAATTGGAGCCTTAGGGTTCCAGAAACAAGAGCTGGTGCCAAAAGCAGGGGTTCCCAAAAGAGGAAATAGTCTCAGAAAGATAGCAGTGATCTTGGCTAGAGAGATCTTGAAGGTGGGGGAGGAGCCCGAAGATCACAGAGATGCATGGAGACAAATGCTAGGGGATGCCAAGGGACCTTGGCCTGTATCACCTGAGACGGGTACCTGCAAGCCTGCTGCACAGCACAAATCAACACAATTTTCTGGCTCGCCTCCCCAGACCAGCAGTGATCCCCCTAATGGGAAGAGAAATTGAGACCTAGTGAACATAATGCTGGAGGGGAGGGTGAGACAGAGTGAGCAGGGTAAAAGCTGCAGTCTTGCTGGTTCTTAAATTAAACCCAGCACCCATGTCTGCATTGTGCTGTCGTTTACTCCATCTCACCCATGACACCAGCACAAGTTTACTGCCTACACCTATTTTATGACTATCTGAGACCTGACACACAACTTACAAGATGGTCCACGCTCCCATATTCTGCAACTAATCCTTACTACAGATCTTCTGTGCAGCAGCACTGTGGCAAACAAGATGAGGACAGACAGGGAGAAACATCACACGAACCCTGGGGACATTCCTTCCTGCCGAGGTTTATCCTGTGAAATTATTGTGTGAGGCAACATAAAATCTAGCACTGCAAATCCCTGCAGAGGGAGGCAGGCCCATAAGGACACCTGAAGCACGGCAGACATTAGGACAGGCTCTGAGGAATGTAAAAACAACAGCTAGAAAAGGCTATGCGTTATAAGCAACCACAGAGAAAATTAAACAGAAGCTGCAAAACTCCTGCGAATGCAGAGAATTACTGTTAACAAGGCAACATGCCCTTCCCCCTTCTGTACCTGCCATGACTGCCTGGCTGCTCCCAAGTGTTTGAAGAATGAGCTGAAGCTCTCTGACTGCTGCAGCTGCTTCTTCCCCACAGCACATATCAGGCTCCATGACAACCTCCATGAGGCCGACTCCTATCAGGGAAAGAGACAGGAGATTTTCAACAATAGCTTTTGATCTTGGCATATTAGAGTGCAACTGGCTAAACACATGAAAGCACTTGGGCTTTTTTTGAAAAAAATAAACCCCCATGTATTATTTAGTAACTGTCACTATGGGCCTAGCTGCAGATTGCTATAAAAACTTTTCCTCCTATTTTTTTAAAGGAACAGACAAACGGGAGACAGTCCTCCATCCTTTGATGACATGCAGATAAGAAGGACACAGTCCTCTTCTGCCCTTCTCTAGGAGAACTCCCATTTAAAGACAATCTGATTCCAGATTCAAATTTATTTATCTTAAACTAATTTTGGAACAGACAGAACTGTAAACAGATGTACTCTAGTTTTCAGCTTCAGGATTCAGCTTTCAAAGAATATGAGCAGCCACAGGACGCACGGGAGCACTGTGTCCCAGTTAGGCTAGGCCATCCAAGTTGCTGCCCATGTTGTGTGCTAATTTGGCTCATTCCCTTTACAATTTCAAAGTTTAAAGAAAAAAATCTACATTTTTTCAAAGATAATAATTAAAAGAAATGTCTGACTCATGCACTGACAAATTCCAACAGCTGCTCCTTCTATACACAAATTTGATTCACTAGGTCTGTGATTTTTTTTTTTCTTTTTTAAAAAAACAATGCATACAGTGGCAAGAACTTAAACAGCTGAATGGCTGTATGTGACTGACATACAGTTTTGAGCAAACTGGAGCCAACGGATTTCTAACTTGCTATCACCAATTTCCATCAACAAACAGCAATGGGAAAGGTCCACTGGCCATTACAAAACTCAAGTATTCCCCTGCTTCAAATGTAATGGTCATTTTGACAAATTTTTATTTTCAAGGAGAGAGACATCAGGCTGTTTTTATTTTTCACCTGTTCTCTGTCACCCGTTTACCTTTAAGGACTCAACTTACACAGAAAGGAGAAGAAAAATAGGAAAATAATCCAAGCCTACCAGCCCTATTCAAGTCAACGAGAGTCTGGCTCCTTGTGTCATCATGGAGACTCTTTCCACTGTCTTGCTCCAACTGAATTTGTTTAATCCTCACAGTTTTGGTCACCATCTGGCTCATTTTGTTGTCTGTGCAGAGACTGTACGACAGACTTCCATTCACCGCGATAGGAACTCTTTGCTGAGTGATTTGATAGCCAGCCTGTCAACAAAATTAGCTTTATACTCAAATAAAACATTCACTTTTCAGAAAGCAGCAGCATGCCCAAGTGCAAATATCAAAGACGAAGAACAAAACTGGAAATGCAACATCTTCCATAGTGACCTATATAAGAGGATAAAACACATGCACATGTAAATTCAGAGTTATTTTGCTTTGCTGGAATATAGGCAAGCTAGAACACGGGTCTAGAATTTGACATAACTGTGAGAAGCTGGAAGTCTGCAAAAAATAAGAGCACTCCTCAATACAGGCAAATATAAGATATTATACTAATGCAGAAACAATCAAAAATCAACTGTACAACCACCTGTCAAAGATGACAAAAATTTCACTGATACTGCCTTGGGGCAGGAAATGGACTAGAAGAGGTTCTTCCACACCTGTGGTTCTGTGATCATGTTAAATCTTGTCTGAAGCCAGTTACTGTACCTCCATCCCCAAGCTGGGACTCACTCATCCTCCCATCAGGCTGAATATCCCTCTCCGCCTGTTCAGAACTTTACTCATTAGAGGGGAGGAGAGGGAGAGGAAAAGGGGGTTGGAGAGGGGCGTGGGAATCAAGAAACTGCGAAAGCTCAATTTCACTATGTAGCAGTTTAAAAGATAGACACTGCAACCCCACATAAGACACACAGCTGAAAAATGCCACCTCATGCCTGGGACTCCACTCAAAGGGGAAACTGCTAGCCAGAAAAGGGGCTGCCAGTTGGAATAACAGCAATGATGTAAAAATATAGAACTGAATCAGTTACTCTGTTGAGGCAGAGGCCCCATCTCTTCCTCCTTCCTAGCCTGCTCGTGCCCCCAGTGGTGAGAATTATAAAAAAAATCCTGCCAGATTTTAACGAATTGGGAGGAGTATTTGCATATTTTGCAGGGAGGACAAGCTTACTCTAAAATGTAGAGATGGTGACAGTGCATTGGAATGGAGAACAATGGTCTGGCCCTATGAACAGCTCAATTTATATACGCAATGAAGTGCATGACCTTCTAGCCATAATTACCATAAAAAAAGTAAAATAACTGACTCTATGCAGCCTATGCTAATCACACAGCTCTTCCCATCTCCTAAAACTTCCCATTAAAATGATTTTTTTAAAGCCTGAAATAGTGAGTGACAATAAATAACAAGAATCCCATCTCCCATCCAAAGCCCCATTTTCAGGAGTAACAATAATCCCATTGTCAAACGACCCTAAGAGCTGGATTTATTTTATCTGTTCTATACAGCTCATTAGCCTAAACTCTGCATTTTATTACAGGGCTCCTGACTAGACTGTTTCACTATGAAATGCAGGTTGGGGAGTTTATTGTCAGTGCTTAAACTGCAAAAGTCAGCCAGTAGAAAGCCAGAATTACATGTTTCAACCCAGTAAAATGTGTCAGCATCTCTCTGACCAAAAGTCCATGCTCATCTGACCAGAGGATACTGTAACTCACATCTGCAGACAATGGCAGCCCACTTGGTGCTGTACACACCTGCTTCCACCTCACTCTTCTCGAAACACATGGATGCGGTTTCTTTCCCATAACAACATTCTTCCATATAGCTTCTATGCAGCAGACACCACAAGAATATGAGAGATTGTTTTCAGTTTAACAGCAGAAGCACCAAAGGTGCCTTGCAAACAAGTCTGTGAGGTTTTTGGTGTTTATGATGCGTAAAGGATTTTTGAAGTCATGTTTATTTCCTGCTATTTCACTTTTTTCTCCTTCAGGTCTAGAAATGGGCTTTAAGATAGTTTTACAAGTAAAATAAAAAAGTACTGGCAATTCAAACTGGTAAGTTTGCATTTCACGTTCCCAGTAGCTCACTACAGACCCCCCAACAAAAGGACCTCTTAATGGCTCACAAATATTAGCAAAGTTATCCCCAGAAATCAAATCAGTAATTACATAAACTTCACGTGAGAGCCACAAGTTCCCAACATAGGAGAAAACAACAGAAATCTCTTCTGAGATCCAGGTCTCCAGTTGACAACTATAACATAATTCGCTTTCTAAGGTGGGAAGCAATTCTATTTTAATACATTTTGTGTAACTTCAAAATATTTCCAATGTCTGAACAAAAGAGCGGGAGAGAAAGTAGTTTGGTTAATAGTACAGCACCTCTACACATTAATTTGGGACACAAGAAACCTCCCACTCTGCTTCTCTGGATGTCCCAGTCACCTCACCTAAAGAGAGGATAAGTTAACATGCCTGATCTTCCTCAGATAAAATAGAAACAGATTTTTTTTTCTTTCAATGCAGTCATCAGATCTTCACCCCAAAATCAGAGGAAGTAAAACTACTGTCCCCCCTTTGACAGGTTAGTGTTAAACTGAATATTCAGTACAAATAAGCTGACAGAAAAAGAAATACATGTTTACAATTAGAAAGGTTTAATTTCATTAAAATAGAAAAAAAGGCTCAAAAACTGCCGCATCATGTTGCAATGACAGAAGTCAGGTTCTTAATTGATTTTCAGTATTTCTACACCCATATCAAGTGCAGCAAAATGCACTTGACTTCCAGTGACACCTACCAAATAAGAAAGCTACCAAACCATACTGCAAAGTTTCTCTTTTTTATTTATTTTACATTTATTGGAACTACTGACTGAGAAAGTTTTAAAGGGAAATTAAATATTTTTAGGTCCCTAAGTATACACAAAAAAGACACGATTATGTTTATACCACTGGAACTTGTGTTTGTTATACATTCTCTTTAAATGAAGGACTATTATCAGACTGCTTTTACCCTAACAGACAATTAGTACTAAACACCAGGAATGGAGAACTTAAGGGGCAAAGCAGCTCCAGCTCCCAATTCAATTAAATTAAGCTACTGGATTCGTGCAGCTAAGCAAGGAGTCAGCAATCAGAGCAATCATATGCAATCAGTGAGCACCAGGGTACAGCTGTCTATTCATCAGGGCACGGCACCGCATCCTGTTGGGGTCAGAACACTGACTGAACACAGAAAAAGCATCTCTTCACTCATCCCCTATTACCATCCGTACTCCAGACTTGTCCCTTCCTAGAGCCGTAAAGGAACCATCTATACCGCATACTTACAGGCAGATCTGCATAGAAATAGTGTTTTCTGTCAAACAAGGACTTCTTGTTTATGCTGCAGTTGAGTGCCAGGCCTGTCATCACTGCTGCTTCTACGCATCTCCTGTTGAGAACCTAAGGAAACACGACACATGGTTTTGCTCAGATACTTGGTATGTAATAAATGTCTCCCACGCATTGCCTTATATGGAGCATATATCCAATTTTTCTTGCCTTCAGCCACCATTAGATCTCTTTCCTTGTGTGGGTAGTTCTTATTCATCATTAAAGTCGTGGTAGCTACAAATCTGCAAAGCTTTAAGAGGAAAAAACAAGCCATTCAGTCATTTTGTCATGCCACATAAGGAGGTGTGCACTGTTCTGGCTTGCTACTTTTGCAAACATTCCAGTACTTTTGAATCTTCGAGGGTGTGAGACAAATCATAGCAAATCATAATTGACTTCTAATCAGTTGTCAACTCATACTGGGAACTGGAATCACAGGGGATTTGCATTAGGGACTGCAGTGTCATTTCAGTAAAGCACTTCAGAACACCTGTAACCACAGAACCACAGTGAATTCATGACTATCTACACATAAGATTTCAATGTTTTGCTTAACCAGGATGAAATCAAGCACATTTACATGCTTTGCTAAAACAGAACCAAAGAGACATCAATTGACCCCATGGTTACAAATATACATGTTTGTCCAGTACTCACATAACCCATGGGATCAAGGTTCTTGCAAAATGCAATGTAATCTGAAGACCCAGCAAGGCCTTCCTGAAGAAATAAAGCAGTTAAATGCAGTTTTTCACCACGGGCCCATCACTCTCAGGGCTAAACCCTTCTATTTCCTCATCAGGGTCAGAATCCAGAGGAGAAAGAAAATTCCACTCCAGAAAGTACTAACAAGCAATGTTACAAAGTTAAGCTTTTTTCACATGTGCTCTCATTAATAGTTGGTTTAACTAACATCAAATGGATAAAACTGAAAAGAATAAAGGACTGAATTTGTCTTGGTAGAACTATGACGTGCTCACACTTACAGTATTTTGAAACAGGAACAGAACTTTATCCATCTTATTCTGCACTGTACAGCTGCCAAGAAGTCAATTTGCAGCAGGACCATTAAAGGGGCACATTATGTAAAAGAATCTACATGACTTCATCTGCATTGACCAGAACATAAATGGCTTAAATAATGTTTTCTTCAATGTTTCTGACAGTATTTACTTTTTATATTCTTCAGCCTGATTTCTGAAAACAGATTAAGCAGCTGTACATTTCCCATCATCCCATGTCTTCAGCTGGAAAAGGAATCTCTTTGCTTTACTCATCTAATATTTCAAAAATCAAAATAATAAGATAAAATATGAGAAACTCTTTATGTAACAGAAACTTAAAAATTGCTTATACAGACAAGAAATTAAATATTTAAGAGATTTAACGAGGGAACTTTCAGATCTTTAGTGTAGCTATATATGGCTAACTAGAACACATCATCTGTTCGGGCATATTTTATTTATTAAAAAATTTAAAAGATACATAAAGCAAACGAGAAATGAGAAAAAAGGAAGAACAATTTCCCTTTGAAATAGTGATATGCAGCAAAATGAAGACGATTAGTCCTGACTGTAATCTAAATTTAAATTGGTAACTAGAAAATATTAATTTATTTTAGTATCATAGCTGCAGTTCATTATATAGTATATGCTCTTGTTTTCAACAATTACATGCTTCCAGACAGTACAGTTACTTTTTTTTACTGTTTAAGGAAGCTTGTAACAGTGCTAGTCAAATTGTTCAATGTTTAAAATATCATATTTCTAAATACGCAGGCAAAATTTCCTCCTACTGAAGCCTTATGGCATGATCCTGTTCAGCTTTACAAACTAGGGAGGACCATGCCAGTCAGCCCTTTAACAAGTGGTCACCACTAACCGTTAAGGCTCCATAAGGACTGGCTAGGCTCAAAACACCACTGTGTCAAAGTAGTGAACTGGTGTCTTGCTGCACTTCTTGATGGTGCAGGGGCTGTGACTGATTGTAATCAGAGAGCGAGACAAAACCCAACTCCCGAATTGCAGCCAGTTAGACCTTCATAGACATTCTTCAAACACAGCTGGAGTATAGCTACTGATTAACTACAACTACTGCCTTTGACCATTTGCTCTTCAATTTTTGCTTCAAATGAGGTAGAGTGTATCTTACTCATCGCCCCAAGGGATAACACTATTCTGAGGTGAAGGAAATAATTCCCACAGACATACTACTTACACCAGCGAGAAGCTTTTGCACTATTTCGGCGTCTCTGGGGAAGAACTGGCATAAAAATGTGAAGTATTGATTATTTTCTATGTAGTATTACTAAGCATTTAGATGACTGTAATGGGTGTGTCCCCAGTGTACTGGGTCATACTAGCCAAATCACTGTACATGCACCATTACTCGTTCACTAGTACCACTTCCTGGGCTGCTTCTTTATTGACCTCTGTGGTGATCGAAGGCACTGCAAAGCAGATCCTTCCCACTATGGCATACTGAGATGTCTATCTGCTTCCTCTGCCCTGTTTGACTCTAAAAAACACAAAAGATGACCCTCTACTTCCTCAAAAATCAAACCTCACCTCTTTAATATTGCTGCATTTCTGAAGTGACTACTACTACCCATTCCAGTGATCAAGGCTGTGCGCATAATGCAAGAGCTGTTTAAGCAAACTACTACTTTTCCTTCAAACAAGCCTAGCTTTTCAAATAATCTGCAGTGATAAACATCAATTCAGTATGTGAAACTTCCCATACTAATGACCTAGAGTAAGTCCCCCAAGCTTGTTTATGCAGTAAGTTGTTATTAAGTTGACAGCTTTGACTAGCACCAAAGATTTAAATTACTGGCTTGAACTGACAAGCTGCCAGTCTGGTATGTTAGCAAAGTGCTGGCCTTGAAAGAAAGCTATGTAGTTCCTGCAATAGCTATGGACAAAACACAAGAGCCTATAAAGCCTTCTTAAATATTTCTGGCCTTCTGAAATGGACGCATCTCTCCTAGGTATGTAAAGAAAATCCTCGAGAGCTATCACAAAAGGAAATGTACATTGTTTGTATCAGAAACTCATGAAAAACCTTAACAATGGCATCACACCACCAGCACCATTTCCCTTGTAGCTACGCTATCCTGCTAAAGCACCATGGTAACTGAGCACTAAAGGAATGAAAGAACAATCCAACCAAGATCTCTCATTTTCTGATCTTCGTCTCTTCTTTACATCCAGTTCACAAGTGGAAAGACTCCTTTTAAAAATTTATCATCTTTATTTACAAGGTCATTTTAGTCAAGACCTTGGTATTAAATACTAGTCTATCCAATAGCTATACAAAACTATACACAATACCTTCAATGGCATAAATTCCCACCAAGAGTATTTCTTTAAACAGTTTTTTCTTTAACAGCAGGTTTACTCCTTATATTAATACATTAAAGAAAGATGGCACCTTTTAGGGGAATGTGTATGTTTCTATATTTAGTAAATGATCATTTTTACATTTTAAAGAGAGTACGCTTTGCTAATGAACATTATATAGGATAATTGGGGGGAAAAAAAAGGAAAAACATCTAGATCTCTCCTGGAAAAAGTTTATGTTTGCTAACTTTAAAAAAAAAAAGTTATCTTTGCCATAACAGTGGCACCCAGGAAGCCTAAGTTATGGAGCAAAGTATTCCTTGTACTAAAAACAGTAAAATAAAAAAAATTCCCCAGAAATTTTAGAAGTTTTTGATTCTAGGTCACACATTTTAATAAAGTAGATTTCAAATCTACTTGGATATTAATTGACTATCTTAAGACCTTCATTCCTACTTATAATCATGAAGAAATCAGCATTAATCAGATTAATTACAGTACTGTTTATCTAAGAAACACTTAATTTTAATTCCTTTTCATTCAAAATAACAGCTGGAAGAAGGAAGTAGTGCAATATACTTAGCCAGCTCTCTCTGTAGACCAGGCAGTAATCTTTAGAAACCTCAACAGATATATCTAATCATATTTCCCAGGACTCCCATTTCATATCACTCTGATTTTTATTTGCTTCCACTAATGGATATATTCAGTCTTACTATTCTTACTGTGTTAAGAGTTCCAACTTGTTTCAATATATGGTTCTTTGAAGTGCAATCATAAGATAAACTTCAAAATAAACTACTCTTGTATCTACTTAGTCCAATGTCATTGTGGCTGTTCAGTCTGACACCGCAGATGAGTACTTCAATGCAGCCTTCTTCCTTGGAATCTTCCCCCCCGCCCCCCCAT
>VYZM01012262.1:319995-350143 GCA_013398915.1 Dromas ardeola
GAATCTTCCCCCCGCCCCCCCATAGAAGGGCATAACTGCCTTGTAGCGATGCATGTACAGCATGTACATTACAATAAATGAAGAGCTAACCATTTCCCAAATGACCCATTTATTTCAACAGGTGTACAATCAGACCCCATCCCCTAAGCATACAGTAAACGTTTTTTAAAAAAGCTAACCTAAGTCTTCCCATTTTTTGGTCTGCAAAGAGACCACGTTGCAAAAACTGAGGTATCTAACTGCAAGGGAAATTTAAAAAGGCGGCCAGCTTCAGTTTAGGGTCTTCTGCACTTCAGTCCAGCATCTACTTCACAGCGTGTTTCCTGCCCTAATATGAGCATTATGTTCTTACACCTAAAGAAAGGGGCAAGAGAGTAGGGGAGGAAGCAATTTAAAAATAAGTTCTTATATTAATAGAGACATCAACTTCAGAAAAGATAACTAAATGGCAACTGAGAAGCTGAAGCAGCAAAGGAAGACTGGGGTGTGGGGGGGGAGGTTGAGCATTAAATATACCTTAATATATTTTGTAACTTTATCTTTCTGCAGTCTGGCACCCAAGATACATGCTGCTATACAAAATACATTATTATTCCTGTCCTTGTCTGGTGTCAAAGTTGGTTTGCGGTGATGTAGCACACTCTTATTCAAGTCATATCTTAAAACGAAGTAACTCTAACATTTTAAGAAGTACCCAGCTCCCAAGCATATTACTTTATGTGTACTCAAAGAATGAGAGGGCACACACTCTTGAAGCTGAAGAACTAGTCTCAGAGCTCGTATCACAAGGCTTAGAATTGGAGGAAGCATCTTCCAGCGTCAGTGATGACCAGCAAAATTCAGCAGCAGTAGGGAGAAATGCTGACCCCTGGGAGTAAGAGAAATGAGAAGATATCACCAGATACAAAGTTATTTAAATACTGACCGACTTCTCAGCCCTTTGAGACAGGGGTTGCTAAAAAAAAAAACCACCACAAAAAAACGCCCAAATCCACAGAAGGAAAAAATCCATTCAGATCACTGTGTGGGCAAAGTGCTCAATGTTCTCAACGGAATCCATCTATTTTCTGGGGCGGTAGGGAAGCAGCCAATCCAGTGGCATTGCCACCAGTGATCTTCATGTTTCAGATCCCATCACCAGGGGCTAAAACCAAATAAACTTCTACCATGCAGAACTGGCTCCAAGCAGGAGAACCCACAGGGAAGACTGAACAACGCACTGGCAATACAATTGTTCAAGAGAGCCATAATCAAACACTGTGTTTCTATGGTGTTCCCATCAAGAAGTCCTGTATCTCTCTCTAACATCCATGTCCTCCCTGTTGACAGCAGTCTTCTGTGCCTGACGCGTTGGGTTTTTTTGACCTGTCATAAAGATGCTCCCTCTCTTAAGCCAGTTGAAATTTAAACCATTGCTAATGCTACCTGATCCAGGACGAGTTAAATACAGGAAGATCCAGTGAAAACGCTTCCCTTCGGGAGGTAGGGGACTGAGCTATGGCTAAAACCTAAGTTATAGAGTGTGAGGTGGACCTTCTCAGACCTTATCCCCTACACTGAGCTCCACAAAAAAGGCCAAAAAGTGATTTAAACTTGAGTAACATCTGCCGCCTTCAATATAACCTATATTGTTTAACTTGTTAAACACAGAAAATTCAGAGCACTTAGAACACAACAGAGTTTATAAACCAACCCCTGCCCTGTTTATCCTTGCAGATGGTCCTCTGCTTGTAAGCTTTGTGAGGGCCAGCTCTGTGGTTTTCCGAGATGTTACAAATTCTGAGCTTTGATACACATTGCCATTTTCTATCATTTCTAAGTCTTGGCTATTTGCCCCCTGCTCCTTCTTGTGATCTTTGTGTGTCTGAGAGCCCACGCGGAACACACACTATAAACTCCCAGCCCTTTGCTCTTTGCAACATCATGCAACAAGTCTTGCAAAAGGCTATTAAGAATGCAAACTAAAATTATTTGTTTTCAACAAAGTTGTTCTGGAACAGCAGAACCAACGAAGACTAATTTCCTATAAATTATTGCCTTGGTTTGTTTTCCTTAACCAGTGACCTCAACTCTCTCTCCTCCATGATTCCCCCATCTTCTCCTCAGTTCACCAAACATCCCAAATTGAGTATAGTGTCACAAATATGTGAACAGCAGCAGCTCAAATAAAGCTGAGATCAGTGGGGAGAAGAAACTCAATCGCTAATTTCCTCTTCACGTGCTTGCTAATATATTCACAAATATGTCTACAAACCTAAAATTTTTTGAGGCAAATTCGGCTGAACTTGGCAGTGAAAAGGCAAAACTAGCATTTCTACGTAGAAAACAATGGTTGCAGTGGCAAAATTGGCACACGTAACTAATAAACACCAGTTGCAGAAGCTTACATAATCCTCTCAAAATCAAATACATAATCATAATATATTTAAGGTGGCTGATAATCAAAGAGAACACAGAGAAATAAATTAATTTTACCCCAGGAACCAATTACAGCCTAATTGCACCAAGGTAAGTTTCAAAGAAAATACATAAACCTGACAGTTACGCAACATTACACACGAGGCAGCCAACCATGAAAAGAACAAAGACCCACTCTACAATTATCTGTCATTACTGTTGGACAAGGTTTCCTAAATACCTTTCAGTGAAAAAAACTGTTCAAAGAAAAAATTGTTAAGAACAACAACGAAGAAGCAAGATGTCAGTTTGCAAAGTTAAAATGCTAAGAAATTGGTAGAACCATGATTGTTACAGAAACTTTCGCTTCACAGAGCACTGCTTTCATACACATATATATAATATACTACCTTAGATTTCCTCAAAGACAGTCACCTGGAACCAGACTGTTTGTCTACATACTGAGACAAAATTAACTCAAACACTTAGAGATGCCAGAGCATATATAGTGACTGATAACAGAAGTAACAGAATTTTGTCCCAAAAAATCCACTCACAGATCGAACTCAAAATAAAGAAATTCCCAGCCCACTATGAAAAACTACTGCAAAAAGCTAACGTGCATTTCAGGAGCAATTTCAGACTGAATCCAGAAAGAGGGGACACCGATCTGTCTAGTCGTCATGTAATGGTTGTGCTGTCCAAAAGTATCAAAAGATGGCACAGTAATTGCAGTAACAGAACTGTGCGAAAGAAAGGAAACAAGATACTGCAAACTCCTACTCCCCACTAAGAAGCAGAAAAACGTCTGTATAAAGCAAAAGGTAAGGCAATAAAAAAAAAAAACCACAAAAGGAGATAGGAGAAAATACATACAGAACATCACTGATGCATTGAAGGATCTACTGAAATAGGCGATAGCAAGATGTTTTATCAACTCAATGTGGTTCTAACTGGCAAGTTTACATCAGCCAGAGGGACCTGTTAAGGATGAACAGGAAAGCCAACAAGAACAACAAACAGAAAGAGAGCTCAATAGTTACTGAGGTTCTAAGGAGACAAAGCCCTACAGGAATTGTTAGCCTTGACAAAAAGATTAAAACACCCAGAATGAGTGTCAGAACTTCTCACAAATAAACCAGACATAGCAAAAAGCAAGAGAAAATCTTACAGGCGACTCCTTCAAAGCTTAAGAGAAGAGCAACAAATGTCACCAAATACTTCAAAGCACAAAAGCAGAGGCGTCCCCAGAAAAATGGCATTTACAGTTAAGCATGAAATAAAGTTGAGCTAAGCAACTGCAGTAAGTGAGAAGTGTAACGCTTCTCAGACCCCAGTGAAGGAGACTAGTTCCACAGGTAACCCTGGGGCTGTGAATGATCCTATGAAACAGAAAGACACAGAATAAGGAACAACCCGCGCCATAACCCAGTCCTGAAAGTCGCCTGAAGCAGGACTCCCTCATCTTTCAAAGACCTCTCCTGACCAGTACAATAGCGCTTAACTGATTAATAGCTTGAAATAATGTAGGCAGGCTTTAATCCATCACACGCTCAGAAATTTAAGGGTCTATGAACAGCAAAGGCATTCTCAGGGAGCAATGGTTTGAAAGCCTATTTCATTCCCCTAGTTTTTTCTATAAATTATGTGGGATTTTCTTTTTAGAGGCTTACTGGGACTTGAAGTCCAGCAAGCTAGGACTGCGTGAACAACAAAAGACTGTTAACCACTGATGATTCAATGCATGTCGCAAACCCAAATACTATCAGGAAAGAAAGGACTACAACTGAAAGGTACCATCAATTTCTCAGAAAATATTTCATTTTTTTCCACTAAGTACAATTACTACAGTTTTACTGAAAGAAGCAACAAGCAGTTAAAGTGAACCTAGACATAAGTAAATGGTTTAAAACAAGCACGAACTCACTTCTTCCTTCAGGCACTGCCACTAATTTAGTTTTAGAGGAGAACTCATGGATACAACAACCTGGGCATCATGTGGTTGCAAAGAAAAGAAGAAAATTTATATAATGGAAGCTAAACATGCACACAAAGATCAGAAGATCGTCCAGTTCCTCAAGAAAGGTATGTGCAATTAAAAACGCAGTTACCAAAAGTCAAGCTAAGAAGCAGGTGTTTTTCAAAGTGAAGTAGTACAAGAAGGGAGTAAATTCATATGCGTGCCAGCAGGAATGTCAAAACAAAACTGAAATCACAAGTTGGTAAAGCAGCTGTTGCAATCACCAGATTTAACAGGCACAGGATATAAAAAAAATCTAGTTTAAAGCTGTAAAGTATAAATTCTGGTCTCAAATGCTGTTTCTGTTCCAATACATATAGCTGACAGACAGATCCACCAAAATCTCACACAAACTTCTCGGTGCCTTTGAAAGCAAATGAATCAGGTAAATTCTGTATATTAATAACATCTAAAATTCACCATAAAGTCTGGTAATCTATCACCCAAGACATCTGGAAAAACAATGCCTATCTGCCACTGCCAAGGATGGATGCTGTGTCAATACAGAAAGGGGAACTAAAGCACCCTTTATGTCCCCAGACTGAGTTTTATCCCTGTCACGTCCCTGGGCAGCCATCTCAACAAGCACAGCACCGCAGGGTGGGGAAGGCAACAACATGATACACGTGCTCTCTGCTACTGCGCAGTGTTGCAGTGACATTCCTCAGGTTTGGCGAAATCGGAGTTTGGAGTTCAGGTTGCCAGCGGTGCAATACCAAAAGGAACAAGGGCTAATAGCTGTTCTAGCCCCACTTTCTTCCGTGAAAGGGCCTATCTAGTTGCCCAGCTGTCATTATACAGGTGAGAGAAGATACAGTAGGACCAAAATGCTTCCTTCTACACTATTTACAGATGGAAAACTGAAGGAGTTTAAAACAAGAGAATATGAAAATCTCAGTATAGTATACAAGCAGTGAGCTACTTGTCAAGCCCTCAAAGATGTCCAGTGGAACAGGAAAAAATTCTATCTTCAGATAAAACCATGCATCTCATATGATATTCTACAGCAGTGTTTCTTCTGAGGTCAGAAGGTATTTACCTTTTCTTCATTAGAAACAGAGCTTGATCATTACCGTGTTTCCGAAAACTCTATCTTAAAAAAAGATAAAACAGATGCTGTTCACACTGTGAAGAGAACGAAATTCAAATGCATGAGAAGGTGTCAAAAATTTCAAAATACTTAAGACTGTAGGGCTAACATTCATTCAAATCTTATTAATTTAAACCTTGGTTATGTAAATCCTAGATTACTTCTCAGTACACTTGCCTACAAAGAAATAGGATCAGGCTTTCACTTTAGTCATGCAGGAGACAAACGTAAAATACGCATCTGTTGGTGTGATTAGCAACAAAGACTAAGCGCAGACAAAAAGGTTTCAGCCTTTAGCTCCTAGATCTACTATCTTATTTCTGTGGCTGAGCTATAATTAACCTTTAGTCAGCCACCTCAATCATGAGAATAGATAAGATAATCATGGATAATCATCTCTTTCTGTGAGCACAGTCTTATCTTTATAAACCTCTAAAAAGATCCTCAGAATTTTCAAAGAGGATAAATCAGACTGGGAGTGCAACCACCTTTATGGATCCTCAGAAGAATTTTAGATCAATATGCACGTATGATGCACCATACGCCACGACATGTAGCGTAATACTTCCTTTATAACAGGTCCTCTGAAGACACCAAGCTAAGTTCATTTCCAAGTCCATTCACCAGGTAAAAAAAAAAACAACACAGGCCTTTGCATACTTCATGACATGAAATGTAATGTACGTAGTTGTATGTAGTTCCAGAGACAGGAAAGCCTTACAGTAATTTGAGTAAGATGCTGTCTAGTCTAGTGGTGAGGGGCTCCATCACCACAGGGCACAAGAAGTGTTCAGAGTAGCATGGGATGCACAGGGCTTTGAACAACCTGTCTAGTGATAGGCGTCCCTGCCCATGGCAGGGGGGCTGGAACTAGATGACCTTTAAGGTCCCTTCCAACCCAAACCATTCTATGATTCTATGATCCAGTCTGACTGATTTTAAATCTACTTTTTTAATCAAAGCTTTGCCACATCAATTTTTCTGTCTCATGCCAAACAGGAGTGCACCTGCATAGCTGCTCTTGCCTGTAGCTGACTGTAAGAGGCACATTGTGAGAGCAGCACAGCGAAATGGCCATGACACTAATACTGTGATGGTCCTCCTAAGGCCTACTTGCAGCAGAAGCGTAAAATAAGCTGTATTACAGTAGAGGAAGAAAATGTGAAGAGGAAAGATGGAGGAGGGCTAAATACATTCTTTGAGTTTCCCCTCTCCTGTGCAGAGCGCAGCAAAGGCTCACGCGCACGCTCATTAGTGACACAGAAACGTATAGCAATCAGAAAAGCTCCCTTTAGCACCATTCTTTCTGGTCCCACTGTGAAGCAGCAAACACTAGCATGGTTGTCTATCATAACGATCTCACAGTCCCACAGTAAATTTAAATCCCTGTGACATTGAAAACTGTCCCTATAGCTCCCAGTTTATAACAGTAGTTATTCTCTGATACAGACAGCATAACTACTGTATTAAAACTTTGCTCCTATTTTTTTCGTTTTTCAACAAAACAGAGTCAAAAGGCCAAATATTTACCTTCTAAAGAAATTTATTAGGCAATAATCTTAAAATCTGTTAAAATGTTTTTTGTTTTCTTCTTTTACAAATACTCAGAAATTTCCAAAAACTACCTTCCATCTCTCAAAATCCACCAAAATCCGATTCCACTTCAGATACATTGTACAAATACATATAGTTATTTCAAGGAAATGAGCCCAACTGTTTGATTCCAGAACAGACATTGGTCTCTAACATTAATTCCCGTGCAGCAAGTACAATGGGAAAATAAAACTGTGACTACTGACTGGACTTTGTATCACATTCTAACATGAAAGAACATGTATTTTGTAACATTCACTTTCAACTCTATTTTCACCAGTACTACAGTGAGAAAAATCTTTCTTCTCTTTATATAGATAAATGCATCTGGTAAGAGCTAACATAGCATCACTATTTTTAAATTAAGCTAACCATACTGCTTTTTGCTTCTCAGGTGCAGTTACATTCTCTGTCAAAGACCACACGTACTGGGGTTTTCTCACAAAGGTCATACCAAGCCTCATCTGCAGAGCACTTTAACAGAGGAAAAAGCCAAAAAAAGCACCCCAGATAAGTGTAGTAACATACATAAAAATGAAACTCTTCATAAATACTTATTTTTGTTCATTCAAGAACAGTTTTTCTACTTGACTGAAGCTAAGCATTAGACAATTTACGAGGATTTCTGTGCATTATCGGAACGTTAAGTAGAAGGTATAAAACCAAAATCTTGAACCCTTTTAAATTTTGCGACTATTAACTCCTTAACTTAGCCCTGCCCCCAAATGAAGGGACCTCATTTTCCGTGTTTAAGTCTAACTAGATTCTTCTAAAACCAAATGATTACCTAAGATTCCCATTCCCTCTGGAAAGTTTTCAAAATTTCCATGTAGTTAGATCTGAAACTCAGCCATGAATTGCCACTGAGACCAGAGTGAAGTCCAAATTTTATCAGCATCTAAACTTCACTTCCTCAGGTTTCAATACCTTTGCAAATCATTTCTCTTTTTAAGGATCACACGGCATATATCAGGACCCTAGAAATCCAGATATAAGTTAATTCTCAATTTCAAAATACTATTTAATGCTGTATTATGTTGATGAAAAGCTTCCACTAGATTAAAAATATATATATATATGGAATTCAAACTTCCACTCCAATAAATATACTCAGTGAAACACTTTTGCATTAAATAATTTGACCACATTATAGTCTCTGCATGCCTGTTCCATGAGGCAACGGTAAGTCTATTCAATATTTATTTTCACTGTAAAGTAAGAGTTTATGTAATAATTTTTAACTATTATTTTTATATTAAACTTCTTCGATTCTCAGAGAATTCTGCAGCAGTACTACCATAGCCATCACAAAGTTATAATTAAGCTGTGACTTCAAAAATTTATTACGTTGTCACTAGAAAATCTTGTTGCTAAGTGCTAGGTAGCTATTCTAACTTATTAGTCCATAATGTCTCACACAGATTTTTTTTTTTTTTTTTTTAATTTTTTTTATTTTAAATAACTGTTTTGCTCTGGAAATAGGAATGCTTGACACTTTCCTAAATCAGAGACTTTCTACTTAGGAAGCAAAGTACCTCCGTAGTGAGACATTCCAAATGGCAAATGACAGCTACATAAACAAACATATGGCAAAGCAACATCAAATGGCCAGTCGGAAGTCTAAGATGTTCTTCTCTCATAGAATTTTAAGTATCTCTCATATTTAAGGAATTTCCTGTGTGGCACACTAACCAAATACACCCACTCTGGCCTCAGAGAAATACCACGATTCATTCAATACGTTGAAGAGACACTCCTTATTTTTTTCCTTTGCAAAGGATATCAAGTATCTGTAGTGATAACTAAGGAGTGAGTAAACTGAAAAGAAGCAGTACTAGGCATCTCATGTTATCACACAACCAGAACATAGAAAAATATGTAAAAGTAGTTCTATAGTCAAATCTTGGGAAGAACAAAATACTAGAAATGTACTCAAAGTTGTCTGACATTAATACTGATATAAGTTAAGTTGAAGCATAACTTACTGGTAAAGTTCCTGGTAAAGAAGCATCAAAGAAAGAAACCAAAGAGTTGGGAGGTGCTGCAAACTGGACTTGGGAACCAGAGAAAAGTTTTGAGTTGGAACTAATCTGTGCGTGAATTTCCAGACCCACAACTGGTACCCATGGAGCAAGACTGAAAAGGAAAGAGGAGAAGGGAAATACAATTTAAATGTAGATTACATTAAACCCCATAAACATCTAAAAATACAAGAATTAAGAACTTTTTATTTATTCTTTTAACAAAAATTAAATTGTAAAAAAAAGTATAAATGATGTTGTAAATACATCTTCAGTGTAATGGCAAAAGTTGTGTTGCAATACTGGAGAAGTGAGACTAACTGACAACATATACAGAGGGGACTGTATGGCAAAGTGTCATCTTCATTATATACAGAAAAGAATGCTGTAAAAAGAAATATAATGGTCTGAAATTTTTAACTTTTCCTTACATAAGAAATCTTAGAGAAACTAATGAGGCAGACTTGCATGCTGGATGAACCCTAATTTGGTACCTCATGAAAATCACAAAATCATCATAAATATCAATTACTTCTCACGTAGCTTGATAAATCGCCAACAGACAGGTGGCATAATAAATTATGTATTCTTTGTTGGCTAGTCACTTGCATGCTGGGAAAGGTGGTTCTCCAGAGCAGTGTTAGCATATTAGCATAACCATTAGTAACCTGGTAATAGAGAAATCATCATTTCAACTAGAGAGCTACTGCTCTCTGAACATATTCCACAGAATAAAGCTTCTCCATATCATCTAAAAAGTAATTGCAATCCTCACATCCATAACCTTTATACGGACATGAGAAAAAGGTCACCTTTACAGTATGAATTGCTTGACAGTTTCTGTAAGTAATTATCTGGCCTTGTACAAATGAAGTGGCACAAATAATATTTCAGTGATGAAATCACATTTCTATGGCAGAATACTTCAGCAGTATAAGTACCCAGATAGCTATAGGAGATAAGTGAGCTACAGAAAAACATCAAACAAATATATCAACTACAGCGTTCCTTCTAAAGGTGAACATAATATATTGCCAAGATTTTAGTTCTCTGTCTGCCCTCCAACAGCTGAGGACATCCCTACAAACACAAAACTAGTGACACAGATGCCACTTATATTTCTACTTTAGGAAGAATATTATCATAAAGGATTAAGGTTCAGATGTTTTAAGGAGCTAACAAATTTTCTTCTACTGAAACATAGTATTTTATTTAGCATTTTCAACTACTCATAAAAGTGCCTCAAGGTTTAGGAAAAAAAAGTTGTTTGCTTTTTTTTTTAATTTTGGAGGCCAATTTATTTCATTGTTTCCTGCATTCTTTAGAAATGCATCCCCATCACATCATGGCATTAAAAATCACGTCAGTCTTCACTTAATCAGCGTGTTCACTTACACTCAGGTAAAAAGAAACGTGCCTCACTCAGTCCTCGAGTCCTACTAACAACACTGATGAGAAACCCAGAGTCTCTTGCCACGTTTGTTCAAGATTTATGTTCTAAAGAATCAGCAGCATACTTCTGCCCGTGTCTGCGCAGCCTCACTTAGGTGATCAGCTGTGCAGAGGGAAACCTGAATCTCACCAGAGAACACCGAAGTTCTACAGGCTGTAACTTTCAGTTGTGGCAGCAACAAAATGCTTCGTGCCAGGCACACTGTTGAAGTTTCACAATTTTCCACTGGAACAGAAAGCTTCCTTTGGACCACAATAACCCTTCAAAAAATACCTATGCAAATTGGTGCAGCCCTTGCTGTTTATACTCCAAATACGTGAATGCTAGCGCTTTCTTATCTGCTTGCACTGTGTCTGGCTTTTATCACAATCAAACGTGTCAAGGGGACACCATCCTACTGCTAAAACAAACATCGTTTCGGGGGTTTTTGGGAGGGCTGTGAGAAAAACGCGTGCTGATAAGGCGCTGCCTGCCATGAGCAAGCAGCAGATGCCTTACGTCGCTGAGAACAGGGTATTTAAAGCGGGCCCTGCTGCTACCACCACGCCGCCGCCCAGCTCCCACAGGGATTGCCCTCGGACCCACGCCCGGCGACCCGGAACCGGACCCGGCCCTCACCCTGCGGCTACGCCCTGAGGACGGGACACCCCAGCGGAGAACCACCTCCACCGGCCCCTCTCCCCGCGCACGTCCCAGCACCGTACCCGCTCTTCCCCACTGNNCTGCCCCCCCCCCGCCTCTGGCGCTAGAGGCGGCAGCCCGCTGCTCACGGCGGGAGGGACCAAGACCCCCGGCGCCGCGCTGCCACGCCCGGCACCAGAGCCCACCGCACCCCCGCGCCGCTGCCGCCGCCATTTTGTCTTTGCTGGCCGCTGCTCCCGCAGCGCCCCCTGGGAAATGTAGTCCGGCGCGCGGGATGGCTGTGCGGAGCGGCCGGGTGTGAGCGGGAAGAGGGACTACAACTCCCGGCAGGCACCTCTTCTGGGCCCCGCCCTCCCGCGCCCTTCGGGGGCGGGGAGGGGCGGGGAGGGGGCTGCCCCCGCGCGCCACGTGAGGAAGGCGGCCGCGGCGGGCGGGAGGCTCTGGCGAGGTGGAGGGGCCGTGACGGGTCCCGGAGCTCCTCAGGGCTGAGGTGGGCAGCCAGCTGCAGGCACACACCTCCGCGCCTGGGTGACGACAGGCTCTGCCTCAGCTTGTGGTGAATGTGGGGCTTTTGTCCTTCACAGTTGCTGTGGGAAGGTGTCCCCTGCCTTGGTAGCCCAGTGTAATGGCGCCCTTTTAGCAGGCAGGTGCAAGTCCTCCTCACACACAGCTCTCGTGCTTCCCAAAGAGGTGTTTTCCCCAGGCATCCAACAATGTGGTAGCGTTAGTGTGGGAAGCAGCTGCACCACAATCTGAGGGGGTCTTGAGAGGCCTTGATAAAGGGACCTACAGGTCCTCTGCGTATCCTGAGAAAACTAATGGTTGTCCTAGAAATGCTGGAGCAAGAGACAGTGATTGCATTTGTGTCTTTAATCTGTGGTTCAAAATATCTTGCGCTCAAAGGGGTCGTGTGTGGTTTTCCTTTGGGTTCACACTGATGTAAAACCAGCAGCTATTTTATAGATGGCACGTTGGAAATCTCGGGCATCAAATGATACGGTACCATGCAACTGAAATCTTGGATCTTAACTCCGTGTATGTAGAGCGGCGAGGTCCAGTGTCTGCAGGGCCTGAGGGTGTTATTGCTGTACAAATAGACTGTAATAAAGAAGACATCCAGGGCATATGCAAACATCTTAAATGCTGTTTATGCGGCTACGTTGCACAGACAATGGAATTAACAACCTTCTGTCCTAAGCCACAGGCCTGTGGAGCTTAAATGGGAATGTACATTAGCTGTTGCTTATGTCATCTTTGCTCTGTGTCAGCTACTGCTAATAGAAGCTAATCAGCCACAAAGATATGAGTAAGACTGATTTCTTCCAGCAGAGGACAGTGGTGCACATAGCCACATGACAGTATCTTGCAACCTTTATACCCCCTTGTCTTCCCAAGCAGAAATGTGAGATGCTGAGTGGTTCGGAATCATGTGGAAGATAATTTATCCAACTAAGAAAATATTTTATAATGGTTGTTCCACAGCACTAATTTTCTAATATATTTATATTTTAAATGAGTTACATTAATGGGAGGTTCTTTATAAGAAGAACCAGTTGAGAGAGACCTTCAGCAGACACTGATATATAGTTACTTGTATAATATAGCGTAGTTTAATTAGGTTTTTGCATTCTTTTTCTTGTGGAATATCCGTCCATTGTACATAGAAGTGTGACCAAGACAAAATTCCTTTCCAGTAAAGAAGAATTGGCCACAGGCCATCTTGGACATGTTGTGGAGAATGAAAGAACATTGGAGTGACCCTTTTCCTTCTCTCCTGTTGTGAACCTCTTCACATATGAGATAACCTGATGTAAAACCTATATAGCAGTCTTGAAGCCAATGGAATAGGTAAGAGTTTTTGATAATTTTGATATGAAGAAAACCCCACTGTTTTTTGGACTTAGCGAGGGGCTATGCAATGTATTGTGCAAAGAATACATTTCAGTCTGAAGCTTTAGTATGTGATTGTTATTTCTGTAACAAATTTATTCCTTTAACAATTGTCCTCCATGAACTCTGGATTTAATTATTAATTGATACTTTGTTGGGATTGACATATCATTTCAACCCAGCTATGAGGACAGGTTCTGAATATGGGTCTAAAATATTTTTACTGGTATAAAAATGGTAAGTTTTCTATTATTTTACTTTCTTTTAAGCCTGTTATCCTGATGTAATAGAAGATTTCATAAGTAATTACTAAGAAGTTAAAACCTTATGAATATTAAAATCATGTTACTTAAAGCCTTACTTTGCCTTGATTGCACAGACTTCTGCCCTTTGTGCATATTATTTAAAAGGGAGTAGACAACATAGAAGGGTTGAAATCCACTTTCCGCATCCCAAACAATTCCCCTGAAATTGTAGCTGTGTGGGTGTTGTCTTATGCAGAGAGGAGGATTGGAAAGTGCCATTGTTTGTGATTTAAATTGTCTCAATGCCATTTTAATTCCTTTCCCAGAAAAAAATCCTATTAGAAAGACCTTTTTCTTTCCATCCCTATGCCAGTGACCAAGTAGGTAATAAATGAAAGCTCACACCCCCATGTACAGGAAGCTGATCAATCACAGACAAGCAGGGAATAATTGCCTTTCTCAGCAGCTTATTTTGAGGTAGAGAAGGCTACATATTTGTTCCTTATGTACCCTGGGCAGCAGCCTCTACTTTGCAGTGTGTTTATAGATCATGCTGTGGCTTGGAATAGGAAAATCTCTCCAGCACTGCATAAAGATTTGTACAATGGTAGTTCAGTACTAACTATGTAGCCTTCTGTTTTAGAGAGGGTAGACGCAGGGGACAGTTTGCTCTGAGTTTCTTATTACTGTAGGAATTTAACCAATGCCTGAGAGGAAACTGGAATTTGGTAGAGGACAAAAAACCAACAGCATTATCATTTAAGACATAAACATCCAGTCTGTCCCATTGATTTGAAAGAAGATCCCTCTGAATTTCAGTTTATAGGATCTGAGCTCTAAATTCTGCTTTCTTGCAAGCAATGTTTATAGCACACATACTTAGTCCTTTTGTGGGCTGTGAGATCTCCTTTTGGTATAGCAGGGAATGGGCTATTCAGACTGGGGTGTTTGTTAGATACCTCACAGGCTGCCTGCAGTGTCTTATTTCAGCGTGTGAAATAAGGGGCAGGCATGAACCTCTCAGATTTTGAAGCAGAGGGTGTGGCTTTTGGAAGAGTAGATAACCATAGTCTATCAAATAATCAGCCATTGCCTTACAGGGAAGGGTAATGAAGAGGATTGTTAAGTTTGGAAGCAGACTATGGTAAGGGATGTTTTCAAACTTTTAGGCCCCTAAGATCATCTATGTACCTTGAAAACCTTTTTTCTCTACAGGTATAAAGAGAAAAATTTTACTCATTTTCTGCAACTTTCAACTTAAAAGGGCAAAGACGTTCAGCCTGGACTATAGATTCAATTTGTCTATCTACCAACAATGGGAGATGGCAAATACAAAAAAAAAGTACCTGATCTTGAAGATTGGGAAAGGATATTTCTCTTCATCACAGGAGACAGTATTTAGGGAACTAATAGAGCTGCCTTGTATGATCTCCTGTCCATGGGTGCATGCATGCATGCAGGGATAGATTCAGTAATACAAAGGGCCTCATGGTTTGAGGGGGTCTTATATCAAACTCTGTTAATGTACAAAATGGCATCAATTTCTATTGGCAGACAGGTAGTGCAATTTTACTTTATTTCATAAAAGTGTTATTATTCATGAGTTGAAAATAAGGGCCATACTCGGCTAGAAAAAAATGTATGCACAAGCAATTTCTGTACACAGTAATGGAAATATGAAAGTAACATGCAGCTACTGATGTTACCGTAGAAGGTGAATTCACTATTCCTCAGAGGCTGTGTAGCAGGAGAGAACCTGTATCTTTTGTTCAGCCGTGAGAAACCCTTATACTATGGCTCTTCTGCAGTGGTTTCCACATGGCATGTCTTCCCTGGGAGTGCTGCAATGAGCAAGTGACTGCACCTGTGATTTGTATCAGGTGTTGGGAATCTTGAAAACTAGCACTTTGGTACATAGTATACTCCTTGTGTCTCAGGGCACTAAGTTACTTGAAAGCAAAGTAGTTACTGAGCTTATTGTAGCTGGGGAGCCTGACAGTTCATTCCCTGAAGGCAAAGGCAGTGTTTGAGGGAGTTCAGCATCACTAATCTTGTTTTATGGTGAGTACTACTGCTAATCCTATTGTTTAATAAATTAAACTTTTATTTTTCCAGTGTGAAGTTCAACTCCTATAGGCATAAGAGATTTTCCTAGTGTATCACTGCCATATTGGTGTTGTATCTTTACCAAGTTATTAGAAAATTCATGTTATGAGTCTGTGCTATTTCTGGTATGATTTCTAGCTGCCTTGGGATTAATTTCTTTTAGTTGGAAGTCAATATCATTTACTCCAAGGTGATCACTCCTTCTGGTTTGGACCTATTATAATATACAATGTTTTCTAAATGTTTGAGTTGTAGTTCAGGAATTGTGTCAGGCTTATGTTTAGATACAGTTCAGTCTATAAGTAATATGTTTTGGTGGTGGTTGTTTTCCTTCATAGTGTGTCTTACAAGCAGTGGGAACTACATTTGGAAACAGCAGAGACTAGGCTAAGTGTCTAGATTAGAGAAGAGTCCATAAATCTGTTGTATGAATCTCATGTGTATACTGTCTGTGATGGACCACGCAGAAGGACGTGACTGATAATATTTCAGCTGATTTAAAAGTTACTAGTGTACTCTCTCTAATTGTATTGGCATCCACAAAAAAGCTTTTAAAATGTCTTTCCAGCTTTTGGTTTTCACTTTACTTCATGTAGAGAAGAACACCGAAGGACAGAAGGTAAGTATGTAGAAGTGAGACTAATTTGTTCCTGTGTTTTATTACTTCTTGCATTGCTTTTTTTGTGTATTCTGTTTCTTCTGTTTACAATTTTCAAAGGAAATTTCAAAGAGCTGTGTTACGTCTGAGGCCTGTTACTTCCTAAGTTACCAGCCACAACTTTTGTTGCAGGCTGTCTATGACTTATACAGAAAGTCAGGGATGTAAGATTTCAGCAGCATATGTTTTCACAAAACCAGTACTGGAACACAAACTTTCTCCCTTGACTGCTGGATAAAGGAAGGAATTAAATCTATTGTACAAAGTACAAGACTAAATCCTAAGCTTTTGTTTCTGAAGGTAGCCTGACATAGTCTTGATGCTTGTCAAAGTATTTAGTTTTAGATTAAACTATACCTTCCAAAATGCACTCAAGGTATACGTTGTCCATTCTGGTATATCTTTAAATTGTTTACGGCTTCAGTTTCATATAGTCATTTATAAGATTCCGGCTGACAGCCCCACCCCAGGAAAAAATAGACACAAATATCTATGCTAAATTTGTTAAAGAAGAAAAAAATTAGTTGAACAGTCAAATCAGGAATATGCATCAAAGTGTTTCCTCTGTCTAGGAGATGGCATTAATAATCAACAAAACCTTCAATTAATATCGACTTCTCTGTCATGAATAAAGTGAAGGAATTGTTTGAAAGAGTTGTCAAGCAGCATAATGCTTGGAGTAAACCAGTTATAATAATGACATTAGTTTAGTCTAAAATTAATCTTTTAATCAAAAACAATCTAAAGATGGTCTCAAGTGTTAAATCCTGTCAAGGTGCTGCTTTTTAGAGAGGGATTTCTTTAAAATGTGAGATCACTTGTAGGTTGAAGACAATTTGAAGAGGTTATATTATAAAAGAAAATTATATTCCAGAGCCTTAGCACAGTGCTTCTAGGGGCTGCCTTTATTGTTTCTAGTACTAAGGATTGTTTTTAATTGTCTGAAGCAATAAGGATGTGAACTAAAACTGTTGACCAGATGGAACTTTGTGATTAATTACTGCACTAAAAGCACCGCAAAAATGCAAATGAAGGAAAAGGGAAATACTGCAGACAAATGCTCAAAAGCTTTGAATAAGGTTCCAGATCCTGAAGTGAGACAGCCCTGTCTCACCTTTTTTTCTGTGCAACAACACAGACTTTTGGTTTGCTTGTTTAGAATTGATTTATAAGGGGTTATTTATTTTCAAGACTGTTTGTATATTCCTTGCCTTCAAATGTATACACCTATACATTGTGTTATGCATCACCCAAGTGGACTTGGAGAATACAGGTTGAAACCCTTATCCTGCTGGATATTATGTATTTACTCTGGGATATAATTTTTTTTTTTTATGTATATAGTTGCATAGCTGTCCTCCTCTTCCCACAGTGCCTGTGACATTTGAAGCAAAATCTGATTTTATGTTCTGCCTTTTTTTTTTTTTTTTTTTTTTTAATAACTGACAAGAATGTTTGTGGGGTTTTTTTCCCCCTCTGTACTGCATTTATGCCATACCTACATGTTTGGTAACTTTTCTTATAGTGAAATAAAAAATGTAAACATTGCTTCCTCCTGCGAATAAAAAGAGAAAGGCAGTGCTCTTGAAATTATTCATCCATGTCACAATTTGAATAATACTTATTCCTGTATAAATGCCAGATACTCACATACCAAAGTGGTGAGTGAAATACAGAAGTACGTACCGCTATTTAGTAGATTAGATGGAAGGATGCTGTTCGTTTGTTTGGAGTTTTTTTCTGCAGACTCAGAAAGGCTCATTGCTTTTGAATCCTGATTATGATTTCTCCATGGACCTGGTAAGGATGGTTAGTGTGTTAGTCACAGGCATTAACTGAGAGCTTGTAAACAAGAGTCATATTATGACCACCTGGAGAAATGAGTGCCTTTGGGTGCAAAACAGGGCAGAATACACAGAAGCAGCACAAACATATTTCCTGTTCTGTTAGTTGTGTATCTAGTGTCCTAATGGAAAGGACTGCTAATAAGTCGAATCCAGTATTTCATCTTGTGTAGTTTATTCTGTCCTTGGGCTTTCTGTGGCACCACCAGTTCATTCTGACTGGTGTGAACTGCTGCCCACCAATATCAGCAGCCTACTTCATATAGGCTGCTGACTAGCCAGAATCTTTTTTTATTTTGTTTTGAACCTGTGACCTGGTTGCTCGTGGGATAACTTGTCCTGATTGAAAACTCTTGGGGTGATGTTTTTTACATATTATGTCACAAAGGTCCTGTTTTCCAATTTATTCTTTTAAAAAAGTATAAATAATTGTGTAGTCTTGTGGACAACAGCTATATTAAAGTTGTATGACAGTGTATAAAATACATTGATAGTAGAATACCTCTTTTACTATTATTTTAAAGATAAGGAAAATAATTTAGTGCCGTGTGGTTTTTTTTTTTTTTTAACATCATCTCAGATTTGCCCCTTAAATTTCCAATTATGGAAGTGAAGTTCTTTCTGTAGAAACTTTTATTAACCGATCAATCAGTAACTGCTTTGGGATTGAGGTGCTTCAGTAACTGATTAGTAAATTGCTGTCTGAATCCAGAATGTAAGAGGTGTTGTGTGCTTTGCACATATTGAGGCAATGGCTCATTAAGTTTTAATAAACTGGATAATCTTTGAAGTCTATATTTCTTCCTTGCCTTGTCCAGCACAGCAGCATGTGCAAGGAATTCAGTATAAGCCAGCAGCAGCACCGTATACTTTGACTGTGTCAGAAAGCTGTGTCTTACAGGCCTTGTTCAGATAAAACTCTCAGGAACTTCAGGAGGAGTTTGGGATTGATCCCAAAACTGCTGCTAAAGCAAAACCAAAGAGTTAGCGTGTGTTAGATAATTGCAATAATGCCTTTGCCTAAGGGACTTTAGAGACCAACCTTTCTACCTTTGCCACATGGCCTTCTTTTTCATTTCAAAGTATTAGCATTTATAGTATGGAAGCATAGTTTTTTATCTACTCTAGTAGTATTTTCTCTCTCCTGATGCTCACTGTAGTGGCCTAAGTAGTGGTAATGGCATATGAATGCATTGCTGGCTCTTGTTCTAACAATACTTTTGGTCTCTTTTCTCTTCTTTTTCTGTTACTGTGTAGATTAAGGCAATAAATAAGTGTTTGCATAGGAAGCTTTTTTTCATCAGAGTAGCATCAGTATGGGAAGTGATACTCTACTGAGTCACTAGCCAATTCATATGTTTTTAATGAATGTACAGAAGAACCTTTCTGCTAGACCAGGCTTGCAGTAGAGACTTTGTATTGGAAGGCTGTGTGACGTACCTGCCCTCAATGGCATGCTTTGGATTACTGTTTCATGTGTTACTAAGATGGAGATTCAGTGAGACACAATTTTGAATAGTTATGCAGCTGCCTTATGCATAAATGAAAGAAATACATCTGTGTATCAAGAGACTTTATTTTTTCCAGTTATGATCTGCTATCTCATGGTATTAGGTAGGAACTGTCTAGTTCAGGGAGCATTTTATTACCTCTATATGAGTCATGCAAAACTTACTCTTTCTTTCAGGTCCTGAGAGTGAGAGGTTTAACTTCCTCTTGGAGTCCTCTTCCCCAAAGCTTGTCTGTTGTTTTCTTACAATGTTCTGAAATGTGGAATTTAGCATTAATTGGAAAAAAGCCACCAAAAAAAACAAATGGACAGACATAAAAACAAATATTACTACTGCCACTCTTTCAGTGACTGGAAAACACAAAGGACAAGGGCAGTACAACAAGCTGTGCTCTGAAATACGCAGGTCTGGACATACTGTATTTTAAGTATGTATATATAGTGTTTGATAATGCAAAGTAGCTTATAATCTCAATGAAAAGGGGTAAACTGCCTTCCATGGTAGTTTCTGTGAGGCTTCAGATGTCTTGAAGTTACACAGTCTTGCTTGTGGTCATGTTTACTTGGTCTTTCCTAATCACTAAATGTCTCCCAGTTTCCAGCTGTTTCACTTTAAAATCCATTTTTATTGTTAGACACAGATAGCAAAGACATACGTTTAGTCAGGATGATTTTACTCTAACTTAAGGAGATGAAAGAATGAGAAAATTTCTGTAGAAAATATAGTCAGTGTATCTGCTAACCTCTTCAGAACTGAACACAAAATGAATTTGTTGTCTCTTTGTACCAAAGAGCGCTTGAAAGATTTGCAAATACATGGTAGTAGCATAGTAAATAAGCAGAACATCGTGACTATATCTTTCAAAGGCCAAGGAATAGCTTAAATACTATTTTAAATTGTGGTTGATATAAAACATTTGCAGTTGGATCATGTATAGAGTAATTACTTCTGACAAGTTAATTTTGCAAGTGTCCAATTAAGCTATTCATTCATAGCTTATCTCTTCACAGTGTGGCTGTATTCACTTAGATGTTGAGGCTTGATTTTTTTTTTTTTTATTTTTTTTTTTTTCTTTCTATTACACATTTAAGTATAGCTCCAAATCCATGCAATGTGAATTCATTGAAAGGGCAGTTCTTAGGGGGCTCAAAATCTCAACACTAATCCAGATCACAAAACTGGCCTATATCAAGAGGGGCGTGAGATTGGGGTTTGGTGGTTTTTTTCTTTTTCAAGTAGTAGTATGTATTTGCTTCTTACTTACTTGGCTTCTTTTTTTTTTTTTTAAAGCTGGTAAGTTTCTTTTTTTCANNTTTTTTAAAGCTGGTAAGATTCATATTCTCAGTTTTTCTTTAAACTCACTTTAATTAACAATATAACATCAAATTTAGGGGTGTGGTTTCTCATGAATCCACCAGACTCTCAAAGCTGTGACTTTAAATGGAGTACCAAACATCAAAATGTACCGTAGTATTAGAAGATACAGAACTACTAACTCTGTATAAATGTTATAAAGTAAGTATGAAGATAGTATGGAGCATTAAATCTTTGAGATCCCAGGATGGCACTAGGTATTTTCAGTTGATTCACTGCAGTTGATAGAAGTGGAAATAAACAGAGTCAGGAGCATACTGTGATTATTCAAGGGTTCAAGGGCATCTGTAACCTGCTTCAATCAGTCAGGTGTTTGGTTTTTAGGAATGGACTGATAATATGCATTAAAGATGGGCTTTGGCCTCCAGAAGCTTTTTAAAAAGAACTTGAAAAAATTAGTATCCAGTGCTTATCCTCCGAGTGAGCAGAGCAGGATTAGGGAACTGCCACACAATTAATCAAGCCTAGTGATTATACCAAACTGAAGACTCAAGGGACTGAACTTACTAGGCCCTGGGCAGGCAATTTACATGATCTGCCCTGGTATTAGTGAGGCGAATTCAACAAGATGTATGATAGTGATGGTAGCTAGCGTTTCCTCTCTGTCATCTATCCCATTTTTTCACTTGCACAAAAACATCTCTAGTGGTAATGGAACCAGGGCAAAGCATAGCTGAACCCTTATGGTTCTTTGCTGCTGACACAGAAGTTCATAGGTTGCTGTTCTAAATCCCCCTGAGGAGAGAGAGAGAGAAATATGTTCTTCACAGACATGACAAAACCTAGACTAATGATTTTGGACTTCCCCCCACCCCACCCCCCCCCACCCTTCTTGTAAGCCTACTGCCTCAGCTGGGGAGAGACATTGATTTAGCAACTCCATCCCCCTTCCTTCTGCTTAAATTCACATTGGCAACTCACACACAGACTCAAGTACCCACATGGCTCTTTCCAGTCAAGACTTAAGTATTTCTGAGTTCTTTCAGTTCCTTTGTCTGTTTTAAAACTTGAGCTGTAAATGGATCTTGACAGCAGGTTTCACACAGATAGATATTATCTAGCTATCAGGCTGTATCATTCCACATACATATTTGGATTAATTTAATATCTATTCTGCAACTCTCACATTGACACCTGTTTGAGCACAGCAAAAGTTTAGCTTTCCCTTGCATGGGTGGAAGTAACTAACATGAGAGGAAGGGCAGGCCAGGCCAGAAGAGCACGAGTTGGGAAAGATAATTAGAAGTTTTGAATGTGACTTGGATTTCTAGGCCTGACAGGTAAGCCCAGCAGATTTATCATCAAGTTTCATTAGTGCCAGCCAGTAATGCAGCCTGTAAGCAGCAGTGATTCCTTTTCGCAGACTGTGTAGCCCTGCACTCTGGAGAAGATCTTCCACTCTGACTTACCAAGTGGCTCAGAATGCCAAGAAACCCTAAGGCTTCGGAGTTTATGTTCGTCTTGCACACTGCTATTTAAGTACCGTTGACCTAGGCTTCCTAAACATGGCTTGTCTAATGCTATTTATCTACCTACTTATTAAACCAAAAAAAAATCTGACCTTCGGTATTTGTCTGCTGGGCTATTTCTCTGAGATTAATTTTGGAAGAGATAGCTGAAAATCACTTTATATATTGGCTTTCATATCCAACTGCGTAATTATCTAGAGGATAATAGTAATATAAATCTTCCACCCAGATTTTACAGCATTGTGTCTACTTTTCTCAGCACAGTTACAGTAGGTCTGTGTTCAGGTTCACATTGTTCCCTTTGGCATCTTTGCTTGTATGTGAGAAAATAACTGCAAAAAGCACAGTGTTCCAGGGCACACCTCTGATCTCTGTTTTGGTGCAGATAATGTGATAACTGCTGACCAATAATACAAATGCATATCAGTTTTAGTATAAATACCCTTAGCTGAGGCAAGAAAGCTTCTCTAAACTCCATTCCAAGGACAGCAAAGCAGCAAACAAACGGAACTCCTGTGGCCTGAATTTTAGTGATAATAGCATTAAAAATGCAAAAGAAATATATTTTGGGGGGGCCTTTGAAAGAACATTAAACCTGTGAGGATTTTCCAGGTAGAGAAGCATGTTCAGATAGTGCAGTCTTAAGCAGATTGTCCCAAAGTTGGTGTGAGAAAGCTGAAGGTTTTGGCTGAAGAAATAAAGCGTTATTAGTGTTCCTCTGAGTGTTGGCAATGCCGGATTTCAGACAAACTGGTTAAGTACCATTGCATTAAAATGTAATTTAAAACCAGCCTGATGCTCTTCTAAGTTATAATGGAAGTCAAGTTGCTTCTTAGCAGTCCTATATGTTTGCAAAGCGTAGATGTGGCTGAATGTTTTCTTTCCCTAATCAGTGGCAGCAAACAGAATTGTGGGGCGGTTGAAGCGGTTTTCATCAACGCGAGTTTGTTTTAAACTTTAGGGTAATGACGACAGTGTCATTACAGCCATATAAAATAAACATAGTCTAAGCTGGTATCCAGTCCAGAAAGTCTGTTTGTTGGGTAGAGGATTTTATGAATGGGCTGCACCTGCTCTGCTGCCTAGAAGTAAACTGGAGAATGCAGTGCCTGATGTCTTATGGCTTGGGCTGCATCCTCCTTGGACTACTGAGTTGCCACAGCAATTGTTACAGATGTAATACAGCGATTGTGTATTGCATGCTGGCAACGAGTGAGTTGCTTATTTGTTTTTGATGTCTAGATTCAAAGATGGTGTAACCTTCAGTTTGAGAGTTTGTTCACGTATTTCGTAAATGCATCATTAGTAAAATTTAGTACTCTCATTGTACTTCCTATCTTATGTCACTGCACTAGTATTTAATTAATCTTCATTTCATTAGTTATATATTCATTAGCGTAGGCAAACACTTGGGGCTGGATTCATTGTCCATGTAATGGGTGGTACAATGATTTAAATGCAGGAAAATTGCTCTCTAGAGTATATGAGTGAGAGGGGAGTCTAATTTACGTATTAGGACAATTCAGGACTAGCCAAACAGTGGCTGACAACCCATTCAACTAGGTTGGAATGGAAATGCAGGGGAAAATACAGTCAGCAGAGGAAATGTGGTTTATTGAAAAGTACGTGTATATAGATGGGCCTTTAGGAAAGTTCCTTATGAAAGGGGAAGTGAGTGCCCTACCTGTTCTTCCCTTCTTATGCAAGAGGGAACTAAATGGACTCTTGCAGTCTGACCCAATCTGAATATAGTCACCAAGTGAGTCACTACTAGGGCGAGAGAGGCATTGTCACCTCTGCTATCAGGTCTTGGGGGCAGTCAGCTTTTACCATATCTGCCGTTTTCTCCACCTGTATGCCAGATGTAAACATCTCTCCTGCAGCAGAGCATGAGGCCTGTGTCCGTGCTTTGTTATATTGGCACAAGCCACAACAGAGTGTAGGTTTGTGCTAATGTGCTGCACTATGAGGAGAGCTGGCTGAAATACAGTCATGATTTTGCCTTCCTGTCTAGGATTCCAGTTGTCATGCTTCTGCATTTGCTCCAGCAGTAGAACAAGCTATTCACATATTCTATGCCTTGGCATAGGCATGTGAAACTAATGTCACACTCATACTTCCAATTCAGTGAGATTGAGGTGTAAGTTACTACTCCTTATTAATATGTTGTTTGACTCTGTCCTTCACAAAACTAGATGAAGTTCCAGATGCTGATAATACTGTTTGTGTTGAATTGTTACCTCATTCCACAATTAATCTCAAGGATGGAGGAAAAAATATTTTGGGTTGAAGCCTTCAGTCTTTTCTAACCTGGGTAATTCCTTGATTGCACAAATAGTCCCATAAGATATCATGTTAACAGGAACTATTCACTCAACTGGACATGTATCTTAAAAATATTTAAAAAAAAAAAAGCGTTTATAATGTAGCAAGGTTTTAAGATAAAATAGGGATAAGTAGCAATCCAATTATAATATTGATTAACTTGCCATGTTTGTCCTGTATAGTTGCATGAAATTTTGTAACGTTCATCCTACTGGAGCCTGTAGGCATCCTGTTGTCAGTTCTTACTGGAAGATAAATAACATAATGAAGCTAAGAGGTTAATCAGTACAGTGGTGCAACAGATATTTTTATAAAGAGAAAGACACCCAGAGACTTCTTGCCAATGTGCAATGCTTCAAATAATTCTGTTATTTATTACTAAAGTATTTGCCCCATCTGCCCCCATGCTTATTAATGCTACTGTGCTACACATTAATAACCCTTTTCATTAACTCTCTCTTATCTGCCACCTCCTCCTTCCACAAATAAATACTAGAGTTGCTAAATCATGTGTAAGGGAAGAAAAAATTCTTAAACACTGTGAGAAGTCAGTCAGGTTATCTGTTTGGTGTGCTGTGATTTATTTGACAAATGGACACAGAGGAGAAGGATAGAGCATGCAAATATTGCAGTATTCTTGCTTTGTCACTCTTGAATTTTCTCTTTCTTAATTTCCTTTATTTCTGTTCCTAAACACAATTAGTAGGTGCATGTACGTGTCAGGTGCAAGATGATATGTATGTCTTCCTAGAATTTACATAGTTTTTCCAATTTTTTGAAAGAGAGAAATGAAGCACAGTACACTGGAGAAGTTGACAACTTTTGATGTATTGCTTCTCAGCTGCAGAAATGCATATCTTTGGTTTAGCAAGAATATTCTCAGGCCTTTACCAGCCCTCAAGAAGTCTTACAGTGGATTGTACTTCTGAAGTTATTACTTTATTCTTTAGACTATTTATTTTTTCCTCACAAATTCAGGTATTTTCTGTGAGATTTTTATTCAATAGTTGTTTGAGTGGGTTTTTTTTGTTTTGGTGTGGTTTTTTTTGGTGTGTGGTTTGTTTTTTTTAATCATGAGGTTGGTCAAATTCTGGAACAGGGACAGAAAGAGGTCGTGGGATCTTCATTCTTAGGGATATTCAGAATTTNTGTTTTGAGTCCTCAAACCTGGTAGTTCTGCTTGCAACAGCTTTCAGTATGTGAATAAACACTTGCACTATCCTAGGCCAGAAAGTAGAGATGGGCTAAAATGCTTAACAGCTACTTGCTACAAAAGACTTTGAAAAGGAGGAGAGTATGCAAAGAATCAGGAAATACTCTTGGATCATAAGAAGTCATCTGTGTCTGGGCCTGTAGTCTGATGGTGTTCCTGATAGGTCTTTGTCTAACCTGTTCTCAAGGACTACCAGCAATAGATATTTCCTACCTCACAGCCAACTTATTTCAGTCCTTCACTATCTTTACTAATGCAAAGCTTTTCCTAATATTTACCACAAATCTCTCTTTTGCTGCGATTAAGACTACTACTTTGTGTCCTATCCATAGTGAATGGGCAGAAAAAATGAATCCCTTCCCCTTTGCAGAGGTCCGTTGTAATCCAGTAAGACTCTACTACTATGTTTCCATTTGACCTCTTAAAACTGTCTTTCCTCATATATGGTACTTTTTTGATCCCTGATCTCCGTCTTCTCTGAACTCTCTCCATGTTGTCTGTTTTTCCTGAAATGTCATGCCTGGATGTGAATCCATAGCTTAGCTGATGCGTTACTTGTGCTGAATAAAGTTACTTCACTTATCTTTCAGCTTCTATTTATGCCTACAAATGGCACATCTGCATTTCTTATTGTATGGTACTAAAAGAAACATAAAATTATTTAATTCATATTTGTGATCCAATGTAACCTCCAGATTCTTCCAACAGAACTGATACCTAGCAAGCTGTTCTCCACTGTGTGCTTTGAGCAGTTAATTATTCCTGCCTAAGTGTACAAACTTGTGATGTGAACACTTTCCAATTACTAATAGAAGTTATGTAGTTTTTCTTAACAGACTAATTGTTCTGCTTGAGAGAAGGCAGGTTCTATCTCTTTCCCTGTCAGAGAAATGATTGCAATACTACAATACAGAACTAATTTTTGTGATAGTAATTGGAAAAAATTAGATGGTGAGTCAGTCTTCTCTAGGGGATTTTTCTGGGGTTTTATGCTGTTGTAGTCCATTTGATTTCTCAGTAGCACATTAACATTTCTTTTTTGAGTGGTGCGTTTTTTCTTTCCCCCCCGCCCCCACTCTGAAATAGTTGGAAGAGAAGACTTGTTTTGAAAAATCTGTCTTTGCAAGCTTACAATGGTCTTGCAATCAGAGGTGATGATCTCAAAATTTCCCTAATAGGGAGCAACCACAATACGGTTTGTCCTGTCAGATCCAAAAATTGTCTGTTAGAATTTCAGAAGCCTATCGAATTTTAGGGATGTGATGGTCTTTTAAGCTAATTTTTCTGCCATTTAATTTTCATAATGTTCACTTATAGGATTGAAATATGAGTGTAGATTTGAATGTTAGAATATGCATGTGTTTAAAGAGTTTTTTTAGACAGAATCAATCCTTTTTATGGAAAACAACGGAGAGATGGAAATGGTTAGCAAAGTGGACTCTAATGGACTGGAGTTTGTGCAGGAAACCAAGCTCTGCCTTTCTGACTGGGGCACTTGAACTGCATATGATAAATAAATTGTAAGACCTCCTCTGCCCAAATTCTTGACAAACCATCAGAGTGCAACCTAGTAAGTATAGCTAACTAGATGGAAAGAATATGACCTCCTCCAAGATCATGGCATATGTAGACTTCCTTCAGAGGATCGATTTTAGAAGGAGAAAGAAGAGCAGCAAGTCTTCAATGCCCTAAGCAGGGAATTATTTAAAAAAAAAATAAACCAAAACCCAACATAAACAAAAACTAGAGAGGCAAGACTGAGGTGGTGCCAGTTGTTACAGGAGTCTGGGAACTGTCCAAAACTTAAAATATTTTTTCCTTTCTCAATAACTTGGGTGTTTCCATCAGTATCATTGGTCACTAAAAAGCTGTTATTTTGAGACCTCCATAGGGACCAAGATGTGTGACATCTTGACTGTCACTGTCCAGCTGGTCTCCAGATCCGATATGGTGATGCAGGCTCGTGAGACAATGATGTGAATTTTTAATATTTACTTTTGCTATTATTATTGTGATCCCATGGATTTCATGAAAAAGAACTATAGCTGTTGTGAAATTCAGTGACTGATTTGCATATATTGTTGCATAATTGCAACCATAAAGATTGAGGTGAGATGCAATAAATTGCCCTAGTGATGATTTTTTAAAGCACCATCTGTGGCCTGATGCTTCTGGGTCTTTAAAAGTGGTATTGTTCAGAAATCTGTTGTGTGGCATACAGGTGGCTCATTCTGTATTTGCCTGCTAATCAGGAGTAGCCTCTGTTGGCGGGGTTACCTCCACAATGAAAGACAATGGTACTTAGCGTTGTTTTTGGAGCAGAAGCACTCCCCACAGGCTATAACATAGTGTTTTATTTTGATTGTCAATTTCCCACAAGACCGAGCTTCCTGAAAAGGGCGAACAATAAACCAAATGCTCATTATTGAGCTTCATGTATTTGAACACAACACAGCAATCTGATATAATTGATTCAATTCCACTAAGTAGCATATGATGATGTTGTTGTTTTAGGTGCATTGTACAGGGAAAACAGTAGGAAGAAAAACATCTAGTGTCGTGTCCTTATCTAGTGACCTTCAAAGCTGACGGATCTGTGTTACTGAATCTTAACCCAGAAAACCCCCAACAATAGAAAAAACAAACAAAAAGAACGCCCCACTCCACCCAACACCCCAAAACAAACAAACAAAAAACCCCCTCAACAATCAATCCCTTAAGAGTAAATCCTGGATCCCTTGAAGACATTAGTCAAAGTTGATGTCAAGGAATCCATGTTTAATTTGTATACCTTTCACCCCTCAGTTCCTCTCATTAGCTTTTATTCCTTTATTTGTCCCAAACCAGCATAAATGATACTGCCTATTCTGTGTCAGTTCTACAAACAAAACCTTATAGGGTGGTAGCAGAGTAGGGGGGGAAATAAGTTCCTATTCCAGGGAGTTTGAAAGCAATATTAGCATTTGACCAGTTATCTTTAAAGGGGACAGTTTAGAATGAGTTTTTCAATCTGTAGTTGTCCTTGCTGTGGTAGTGACAAATATCACCAAGTATATGTTATCCCATCAGCTAAACCTTCCAGGTCCTTGAATTAGCAGATGCCCCCACAGGAAGCCTACCACTAGGAAGGTAGAGAATATTTCACAGAGAAAGCAAACTTAAAATGTTAATTTTACTGCATTGCTGTGCAGGGGTAGTACTTGTTGGTCAAGCTGGCATCCTGTTGTACTTGAGTCCGTGTAAAATAATGCATTGAAGTGCCAGTATGAAAAGTGTAGTTAAAACACAGTGGCACAGTGTGGCCAGAGCAGAACTTGCAAGTAACGCATGTTACAGTGTGGCATGTGACTATGTTATCCCTGGTAATCCCAGGTCTCTGTGTCCAGCTCTGGGGCCCCCAACGTAAGAAGGACATGGACCTGTCGGAGTGAGTCCAGAGGAGAGCCACAAAGATGACCAGCGAGCTGGAGAATGTCTCCTATGAAGACAGGCTGAGAGGGTTGGGGTTCTTCAACCTGGAGAAGAGAAGGCTCTGGGGAGACCTTATAAGCAGCCTTCTGGTACTTAAAGTGAGCCTACAGGAAAGATGGGGAGGGACTCTTTATCAGGGAGTGGAGCAATAGGATGAGGGTAGATTTAGATTAGATATCAGGAAGAAATTTTTTAGTGTGAGGGCTGTGAGACACTGGAACAGGCTGCCCTGAGAAGCTGTGGCTGCCCCAACCCTGGAAGTGTCCAAGGAGAGGTTGGATGGGGCTTTGAGCAACCTGGTCTAGTGGGAGGTGTCCCTGCCCACGGCAGGGGGGTTGGAACTAGATGGTCTTTAAGGTCCCTTCCAACCCAAACCATTCTATGCTTCTATGATCTCATTATTTTGTGATTTTGGCATTTGCCATGGCTTTCATTTAGAATGGCAATACTTTCTTCTATTGATGTCTCACCCATCACTGCTGGGCACTTACTAGTCTGTAGTATCAGTAACATAAATGTATTTCTATTATCTGTTAATAAGATGGAATCTTATATCACTAAACAAAAGATGAGTGTTGATATTAGCTTTGAAAAAGCTTTCTCCGGTTTGGCTAGGTTTTCTTATTTACAAGGAAAACATTTTTTAAAAAAACCAGCTCACATAGGGTTTGCCCAGAGCCTATTGCTGACCTGTTGAAAACTATACTTTTAAGGTGCTTCATTAATGCTAGTTAGAATTCATGTTATATAGTGCTGGTCAACTAGAACTTGGTTACTGAATGAAGTAGAGTTGTCGTTCCCCACGTCGCCCCCCCCCCCCCCCCCC
>VYZM01012262.1:352231-369390 GCA_013398915.1 Dromas ardeola
CTTACTAAATTTAGTGTTCAGTAGCCACTCTAGTAGATGGTATCTCAGGCTTATATTCTTATGTCAATCCTTTTACTTTGAGGTTAGTGTTTCAAGCTCACATCAGCAGTAGTATCACCTAGTTCTTCAGTAGCCAATGTGAAGTATGTTGGTGATTGCAGTGATATTTATAATGGATCCATTGGGTCACTGACCATCACTACAGCTGGCACATGGGGTAGGCCTGAAGAGAATGGAAAGTGGAAGCTCCTCTACTTTCTTACTTTTACCGGAGAGCTGATGTGAAATGCTTACATGCAATGTCTTGTCTACACCCTAACTCTATGTGTAAATTCAGCTTTCACAGTTTTTAATCTGTCCCCCTCAAGTTCAGTACAAATTACACTGGAAGTACTGGTTTTGGAATGAAAAATGTTTATGCTCTGTGAGGCTTTTAATGCTGAGATCTCCTGTGTACTTGTAGGTTTCTACTAAAGTAGATACAAAGCTTGAGGAAAACAGAAATCCCCCCACATATGATACAATCCAACAACTGCAGTGTGATTATATCCATTGCATATAATGTATGCCTGCTCATACACACCGCACACCTTGTGTGTTCTGGCTGTGCCCCTTCTAAACCACTGTATAATGCTTGCACAAAGCTATTCCTTGGTGGCTTGAAGAATAAAGTAAATACAGCTTGGTTGTTTGAATGAGAAAGTGGTATTTCAGCCTTACTTACGTCTTTTTTGCCATGCAATATAAAAGTTTACTTTGACTAGATCCTCAGAAATAAGCAGTGGAGGTTTTTTGGACAGGTAAGTATTAAGGTGAGTTTACAGTAGTGATCACAAAAACGTTTCTAAACTGAACAGCGCCAGCTACCTGGAAGAACAACGTTTCTTGTTCTGAATGCTCTATTAATTTGAGGGAAAGCATTGAACTTTATTTCTTTGTTCCCTTGTTTGACTGAATTCCAGGTAGAATTGCTGGTAGAAAAGGAACCTGTTGTTCCAAAAGTTGCTTTGTTTTACTAGGAAGGGAGTTGGGCGAGAGAGATGCTGAAGTTTCTGCCTGTGTTAGAATTTCATGACAGTATGTAAGCAGTTATATCTCTCCTGAGCTGTCAGTAGCTCAGAGTCTTCTACTTTGATTAGACTCATGACTAAAAAAATTACCATAATCCACTGACAGGCATGAAAAAAGCCATAATAAGACTGATAACAATGTGTCAGTTAAGAGGCTATTATATTTTACTGCCTTACTACATCAGACTAAAAATCCATTCAAATTTACCATTGATATAACTAAAGCCTTTTAAAAATCTGCTGCCTGCCTTAATAATACTTATTATGCTGATGGGAGAAAGAACTAAAATATGCACCTGTTTACATAAGCATTTAGATGTTGACAGTTTTACTGCAGGCATACAGAGTAGCTACAAATAGAGGGCCTTGGGTTTTTCCTTCTGTAAGTGGGAAACCTAGAGATTTGGTCTAGAAGGGAGGCACAGAACAAAAAATATGGCTTTGAAACAGTATGCAATGACAGCTCAGGCCCCCAAAGCCCTTTTTTGTGGCATCTTCACAGGATACTAGGTATCTAGAAAGGGAGACAAGCTTTCTGCTTCAATCTCTACTCCTTTTTCCTGTCATCCCCTACACAAAGAAGTTTTCAGGGTAAGTCAGTTACGGGGTTTTGGAGGCCTTATGTAGATGGAGCTTTTACTGTAACCTTTTTTAAAGAATTTCTTGGTATTTCATTTAGAGATATTTTACCTGGCTGTTAGATTAAACAGGACAAATTTCAGTGTTGACAAAAAAGTTGGTGGCATTAGCTGTCTGCACTTTGGGTGCAAGGCAGTTTGACCAGGGAATGTGTTGATCTTCTGGCATAAATTAAGCAGCTCTAGGACACAAATTTGCGATGTACTTTTCCTGACATCCAGTTTGAACCATTCTATGATTCTATAAAGCCCATATAAGAGATCTAGGATGTAAAAAACTGGCAAGTGATGCTTGAGACTTTTTCCTTTGGGTTTTGTGGTTTTTGTTTCTTCATCTTCCTTCATACAGTGCTTAAGAGAATGGCCTGAGTTGCACAGGCACTATGGTAACACTATAAGGAACGATATTTATGACTATGGCTTTTTTTTCTGTCCATAAGCCACTTCTTTGCATGCTGTGTTTGCAAACATCCCAGAGAACAGAGTCTGCAGAAGAGAAGTCAAGTCCAGCTGACTGATGTCTTTTCTCACTTAGCATTCCAGTTGTAAATTCATGGGTATAGCAGGGAAGGGTCATGTTGCACAACTTGTGCTCCCTGGTCTCATTAGGAACTTTGCTACAACACTGTCTTCAAACAGGTCAAATTGCTGGAAAGGCTTAGTGTATGCCATTTGAAAAGTATGCACAGAAAGAAACACTTGTACAATTCACTTGCACCCATTGCATTTCGGGCTTTCTCTTTTAATTGCAAGAGAGCATTTTCAAATCTCTGCTTCTGTATGAGCCCCAATGCCAGAAACAGCTAGTCAATTTGATTGCTGTCTGTCAGCCAGCATTATCCCATTTCGCAGACTACAAGAGAAGAGTACAAGTGTGTGTTGCAGCTGCAGATGTGCCACTTAGTGGAACCCTGTGAAATAGAGCACTTTTGGAAAGTGTATTCCTTGGTTGCTGACTAGTCTCATGCTCTCCTTTAAGCTCAGAAGGTTAGATATGTGTCTATCAGATGCTTCATTTTCATGGCCATGCATGATGAGAGTGCAAACCTACTCAGTAGAGCCTTATTAGAATTTGAGTCAGCTCTGATTTTCCCCCATATGCATTTATGAATAGATGATGGATTTTTCACTAAGCCTGGGATAATGCAAGTCTTGTATAGGTCTTATTTTCTTGGCTAGATAGTTTGCTCGTGGAAGAAATGGACACTTGCTGTTTGAAAGGGTGTGCTTTAATATTCTTCCATTCCTCCTGTGTATGCTGCTTGCTATTTTAGATTCTGAATCCTCTGAAGCACTGATGGAATCTCTGGAAGTGATCCCCTGGACTATGGGTACAATTGTAATTCAAGTGAAATAATGGGGATAGTAAGAAGACTTGATATATTCTGACTGTATGTAATGCAACAAACAATAGCTTGGTATGTTTGCTATATCTGGACCTTTCTCTGTGGAAATTAAAGATTTCTTTTTTCTTTTTGTAGCAGGCTGCATTTTGCTCTAGCTGTGTTCAGAATTTCACATGTATCACAGCCTAATGTGAACAAGTTACAATGTTGTCGTTGCAGTGCAATTTGCAGGCTTAGCCCTGTTCTTGGGATTGCTTTTCTCCCTCTCTCCTCTTTCTTAGTTCTCTTTTTTTTTTTTTTTCCTCCAAGGTCTTTTCCTTTGTGCCTCTGAGTGGGTGTGGTTTTTTTATCTCTCACTGATTGCTTTTTTGGATCCAAGCACCAAAACAGATTATTTTTTTTTCTCTTTAAATAAAAATACCTGAACTTGTCTGGGTCTTTTGTAGTCAGAGTCTGTAGCCTTCAGTGAACGCATTGCTGTATTGAAATGAAAATAAAATTCAAATGTGAATTCTGTTTTGGCTGGAATGCATGATGTCATTATTACATTCTAGTTTTCATACTTACTAACCTGTGATTTTTAGGGGCTGTGACAAGTTGCATATTAGCTGCAAGAAATGTATACTGCCACCAACATAACTTTTCTCTGCTTTAAGCTACTACTTTATTCTTCAGACTTTTTCTTGCACCATATGTGCTCTTGGAACAGCTTTTCTTTGAGCTTCTTTCTATCAGTCACAGAAAGCTCCACACATCTTAGCATCCTTGACTCTGACATTAGCTAGGTCTCAGAAAAGCAGTGGAAATATCTTTACCTGTCTCTAACCCCACCAAAATCACAAGTCTAAACTGATTCGAGTCTTGTGTTTCAACTGCAGTAGATCATTCAAGAGAGGTGGAAGGAGGGAAGAGGTCCTACAAGCAAAAAACAACCTTGAGGAAAAATATTACCTGTACAGATTAGGTTTTGTGGTTTTGAGGTATTAGTAAATCATAGTCCAGGAGGAGTCTATATGTGGGCTATAGGGCATGGATATATTTTCAAAACAAGATGGGAAATCTGCTTCTGAATCTGAATCCTTTCTGTGCCATCAAATGACCTTTGGGCTATCAGCTGGGCTCAGTAATCCCTGTGCATGTTCTGCCACTGTTTGCACATCTTTTGTTAAGTTCCGTAAGTTTTCTGTCCATTTCTTTGATAGATCCTTGAAACAATCCTTTAGTTTCTTCCAGCTGCCCGATAACATGCTTGCTACGGCAGATGCTCTGGCTTCGTTCTTTAACACATATCCCAGATACTTCTATCTTCTTTTTTTTTTCATAACTTTGGAGATAAAAGTTGTCAGACATTCTGCTAAAATTCAGCATTTGTTGGCAGTTAATTCAATTTGACAGAATATCTAGTGTTTTCCAGGGGCATTTGCTTTGAAAGGATACTTGCATGTCTTTCTGTCCTTCTGCTGGATTTCTTTTTTGTGTTCATATGTGAGATGAACGTTTGCAGTTCAGTCTGTAGATAATGGCCAAATTAGGAGCGACTATGAATTTAGATGTTTGTGTTTGACTTCATTATGTTATGTCCTCTGATCATTACCAGTGGCTTCCACTATACTTCCAGAGTACAGGGATAACTGATCTTTTGTATTCCTTTGCCTCCTAGTAAAGTACTTAATTGGGAGAGGAGGACACCATAATTCCTGGCATTAGCTTCATGGTGTTACACTGTGGGGGCAATTTGACGGTTTACTAAAGATTTTTATTTATTTTTTTCATTTCCTTATTTATTTTTGAGATGTTAAGAGGCAGACTTGTTGCTAACCTGGGGCATTGAGGGTGATAAATAAGCTTCTGGAATGTGTTTCTGCTGCATTAACTTGGCTGCCTTCATGATGGTCTGCCTGTCAGTACACCATCACTTTGCAATTGCATGTAGCTTCTCTGGGTGTTTCAAGCAGGCAAATCAAAGCTTACTGGCATGTTTTAGTCTCTGAGCTGTATCTGCAGTGCTTTTGTATAACGGTTACATTCCTTCAGTGTTTGACGAATGGTCCGTGTTACTGCGAATGGGAATGACATTCCGTACATGTGCAGTAGCAGCTGGAGCATGCCACAGCTTTACAGAGGTAAGGCAGCCTGGCATGCACCCAGGGGGAAAAAAGTTCCAAATCCAAGTGCATTTTGAGGTCATTAATGTGTCACTGGCAGCGCTATAGTTAGAGGGGCCATTTAATTAACATTAATCGCTCTCAGCTCATTGTGTGGCTCATAAAGGATTTACTGAAAAGCACCTCATAAGATACACGCAGCTTTGAGGGAAGTGCATCTTCTCTCATGAACTCAAGCTCCATTTATGTAACTTTTTCCATGCATGAGGCAGTGGTATCAATATTATTTTTACTTGCATAATATTTGTGGAATGTTTGAGGTATTTTAAGTCCAAGGCGTGGCAGAAGAAAGGATAGTCATGGGCAGAAGCCAGCTCCAGCATGCATCGTGTGTTAGTGTTGTTGGGTCTCTTACTTATTTATTAAATAGCAGGAGAGTAGAATGTCCTTTGCAGAGGGAGGGAGCAGATTTATCAAGTCTCTTATCTCTCCCTTTTTTCACCCTCTCTTCTCCTTTGTTCACATGCTCCTTTCAGCTCATTTTTGTATGTGTGGTTTTATTCTCTGATAGAGACTGCATTTTTTCCCTTCTTACAGCATGTTGGCTACAAAGAGGAAGAACTGACAGGTTTGAAATAAAGGTAATGATAGGTAATGGTTCATATAACTCTGCCAGTGCAATCAGAGAAAAGCACTCAAAGCACTTTCATATGATAGCTCCAGCACAAAATAAAGTTAGCAGGTTAAGATGAAAAAGGAAATTAATGGTGTAAGGAAAGAACTTTGATGTTTTATTAGAAGAACTAATGATATTTTAGGTTTAGGAATGTGCTTTTAAATATTTATTGATATCTTAATTCCATCTGCCTGCTTTTTACAGCCCTTCAGCTGTTTTCCTAGTTTGATTCCTATTATGTAACTTCTAAGTCTTGGACTTGAATTCTGCTCCAGTTGTGTGGACCTCTGAATAGGTCTGATGGCACATGCAGGATTGATTTTTTCTTTTTTAAATTGTAGATTTTGCCTTTTACTAGTATGAAAAATAACCAAAATCAGACAGTAGTTATGAAAAATCTCTATTTTGTCACATCTCTGTGTCATCTTTTCCAGTGAAAATGAGCCGTGACGGCCTGTACTTCTCATAATTTTCATTGTCCTAAAATGTCAGTGGTCATATGTAATAACATCCTTTAATTGTAGCAGTGTCCATTTGTCAGTGCTCCACAAATCTTTCTTTTTAGTTTAGTCTTTCATCTTTGCATTTGTAGTATATTAATTTTTAAGTGGACCAGTTTGTACCAGAACTGACAACCCTGCAATGCTTTTACATAGCTACATCCCAGATCTGATTACTCTATTCATTTTTGCTGTCATTGTTTGTTGTGTGTTATCTTTTTTGGACAACACAGTGCATAGAAAGAAGTTTTTATTTCTACATGAATTATTTTTGTGCCATGCTGATCCATGATGCATGTAACTAGTGCAGCTGGCTGTGAGTTTTCCAAGTTGTAACAAAAATTAAATTTCCAACCTTTTAAAATAAATTTGTATTAGTGAAGGGACCTTTGCTCTAGAACAGAGTAAGGAAGCTCACTCCAGAACAGCTGATAGTGTAGTTATTACAATTGTGTTTAGAGTCTTTGGTCTGCCTAGTTTAGGTGAGGAACTTGCGTTTTTGGTGTCATATACAAAACCCAACCACTCCAATGGAGAGAGCAAGAAGTCTTCCAAAGTTGCTTCTTCATTGAGATATTGACTATTAATCAGGTAGGTTAGCGTTTCTCGCTTTATCTAGGCTTGTTTTCGTTTGTGGCTTTAACCTTTAGAAGGCCTTAGTTGTATGCTAGTGTACTTGATCTTCAAAGAACTTCACTGACTTTGGATTTGATACTATGTGATGCCAAACACATCCTGTAAGGTGTTGCATGCTTCTGCTTATACTTGTGCTTTCATGCTAGTTGGTCCTGTTACCTAGTTAAATTACTTCCTGTCTGTATCTCTTGATTGTAAAAATAGTTCACATACATTATACCTTGTAAGTTCTAATAAATGCCTTTTACTTTTACTTTTAATTTTTGTTTTTTTGCTACTATGTTGTCATAGCCCCCCAAATGGTTTAATTTTTTCCCCCACAGATAACTTTTTCTTAATCATCATGCTATATGATTGTTCCATTTAGTGCATACTCCCAGACCAATTATTTTACATTTTTCTGCACTGAACTGCATTTACCATCTGCTGGCCTCATTACCTAAATGATCCAAATCCTTTGGAATCTGATTGTATTATTCTTCATTATTTGCTCTGACTCTAATTTTAGTACCATTTGAAAATCTGGAGATCTTACCATGATTGCTGTTCTGTAAACCAGTGGCATAAGTGCTGATTTGACTAATATTAGTAAGTATATGTAACATTTCTCTTTTAAATTTTAAAAGGTAAATTTTGCCCTCAAATAGACTACATTTGGTCACCAGGTATTTGATCTTCAAAGATCTGTGTGGTTAGGTTTGATCCTGTAAGGTACTACCATATGTTGCAGGGTGCTGAATGTCTTCCACTTACATTGATACTGTCTAGATTATATGAAACGTATAAACTGATTAAGTTTCATAGTACTTTGTGAGGTGAGTGGATATTTCCCTTCTAGGGACTCTGAGGCAGAATGGTGTGACATGTCACAGGATGTGGTAGAAGGCAGGTAGAAAAACAGGTAGATCTCATTGTCTAGAACTTGATTTATCAGTCAAAATCATCTGCCATAGTATTAACCATGAAATCTTGTAACAGTGTTGTCCCTCTACCTTGTCAATATTCATAGGAATGGCACATGCCAACTATCTGTTTAAGGAATATGAATGTCAAGTAGGTTAACTTCCATATTGATGAGTGTGTAATTTTATCCATGGTTCATTATTGATTTGATTTTGAAAATTAATTTTGTGATAGGCGTAACTGCACTTGGCTATTTCAGTTAAATTAACTGAAGACCCCTTATATAGCATTAAGATACCTCACAAGTTAAGTAATTAATATCCTAATATGTCCAGAATATTTGCTGCCAATCAAAAACTGTGCTTATACACAAAAAACCCCAAACCAAACCTCCCACCCCATAACCTAAAGAGGCTTTTTGAATTGAGGCTTTTTAAAAAGCCAAAGTCCATAATATGTGTCTTCAACCTGCTTTTATTATTTTTCAGTTCCTTTTTTACTGTATTTAGTGTGGAATCTGAATATTGCACTCATAAGGAGCCTTTCTGGCTTGTGCAGTGCTTTGCATGGAATGTGCTTTTCAGCCTGGCATTTCACTGCGGAAAATAGTTGCCTCCCTACTTATCTCAGCATCACTGCTGAAATGCAACAATATTGGCAAACTTTCATATAGATGTAGCTTATCCAGATTCCCCAGGGATTGTGAGCTATTCTGCCAAAATGTTCTTTTCTGGTAAAACTGAGTAATTTTAGAAGTTTTTGTGTTAAAATATCCTGTTAAAAAAAAAAAAAAAAAAATCATACTACCATGTTGAAGACTACCAATTAGTTGCAGTCTCCATGCCATAGTGAATGACTGTATGAAGTTTCCCCTATTGATTCCTCATGGTTTTCTTGTATATGATGTGTATGTGTTTGAGAGTGTGTGAATATGTGAGTACCTGAATATGTATCAACGTGCATACAGTGTTCAAAATTGGCATGCATATCTAGGTGTATGTGTATCATGCTGGTATAAACTGTGGAAATTAGCTTTAGGTCTAGTCAAAAGTAGCACAAAATATTTGTCAAACTTCTCTGATAAGTGTGCTGCTTTTCTTTTGTGTTAATGCAGTCTTTAGTGAGGTGTTTCTACCATTAATGGTAACCACTTGCTAGTGCAAAAAAGACTTTTTTTAAATTCGCTTATTTATATTAAGGGGAAGGGAAAGCACATTTATTGTGCTTACCCCTTAGAAGACTTTTGACAAAGAGTGGTAGTTGTAAACTGCAGGTGATCGTCAACTGAAATTGAATTGATACGTTTCACTACAATAACTTGCACACACATACCCCCCATACTCCCCTGGTGTTAGCTCTTGACTGGTGATGCTCATTTTTGAAGAAGTACTTACTGACTGGGAGAATTCCCTTGGCAAAATGCACTCCATCCCCTTGAGTAATAAATCCTGGGTTTACAGGGCAGAAGTCATTGTCACATAGACCTAAATATAGCTTTTGGCTTTTAAATGTTGTCTAGGCAGCTTTGAGGAGGTTGAATGATGCCTGGCATTTTGTACTGTCACATTAATTGCTTGCTTTTTCCTTTTACTTACCATGAAAAGCATAATTTAAAATATCTACTCAGTATATTGCAGTTTTCACATAATGGCACTATCAAGTTAAACAGCAGAAAAGTTAGCTGTTCTTACCAGGTGTTAGTTTCAAAAGGATGGCTGTGGGTTTTTGCAGACTGTAAACAGGATGTCCAAACAAGTCCCATTTTTCTCTTGCAAACAGAAAGCAGTAATGTGCAATAGAAGTGCCTGACATTCCTGTTAATACAGCAAGTTTTAGTATCTTGCAATGCATATGTGAAGCGGATTCTGGCTTCTGTGTTGATTGACAGCCAAAGAAAGTATTTCCAGTCCCAAATCCAAGGAGCTCACACTCCACAGTTACACTGTGTACTGAAATACAGGGGAACATTTGTGTATGGGAGAACTAGGGATTGAGGCTCGTGATCTCATGAGTTAAATCCAGTTGGCGGCCAGTCACAAGTGGTGTTCCCCAGGGCTCAGTATTGAGGCCTGTTCTCTTTAATATCTTTATCAACAATGTGGACAAGGTTTATCAAGTGCACCCTCAGTAAGTTTGCTAGATGACGCCAAGTTGGGCGGGAGTGTTGATCTGCTTGAGGGTAGGAAGGCTCTACAGAGGGATCAGGACAGGCTGGATCAATGGGCTGAGGCCAATGGTGTGAGGTTCAACAAGGCCAAGTGCTGGGTCCTGTGCTTGGGTCACAGAAACCCCATGCAGCGCTACAGGCTTGGGGAAGAGTGGCTGGAAAGCTGCCTGGCAGAAAAGGACCTGGGGGGTGTTGGTTGATAGCCAGCTGAATATGAGCCAGCAGTGTGTCCAGGTGGCCAAGAAGGCCAGTAGCATCCTGGCTTGTATTAGAAATAGTGTGGCCAGCAGGACTAGGGAGGTGACTGTACCTCTGTACTTGGCACTGGTGAGGCCATGCCTTGAGTACTGTGTTCAGTTTTGGGTCCCCCACTACAAGAAGGATGTTGAGGTGCTGGAGCGTATTCAGAGAAGGGCAATGAAGCTGGTGAGGGGTTTAGGGAACAAGTCTTATGAGGAGCGGCTGAGGGAACTGGGGTTGTTTAGCCTGGAGAAAAGGAGACTGGGAAGGGAGACCCTATCACTCTCTACAGCTACCTGAAAGGAGATTGTAGCAAGGTGGGGGTCGGTCTCTTCTTCCAAGTAACACGTGATAGGATGAGAGGAAATAGCCTCAGGTTGTGCCAGGGGACGTTTAGATTGGATATTAGGAAAAATTTCGTCACTGAAAGAGTTATCAAACACTGGAATAGGCTGCCCAGGGATGTGGTGGAGCCACCATCCCTGGAGGTATTTAAGAGACGTGCAGACATGTTGCTGAGGGACGTGGTTTAGGGGTAACTTGGCAGTGCTGGGTTCATGGTTGGACTTGATGGTCTTAAAGGTCTCTTCCAATCAAAACAATTATATTCTGGGTGTGCATCTCCTCTTAAAAGCAATGTGGTACTCCATACCCCTCCATGTCTGCTTCAATCTATAAAAGAGCAATCTGTATTTTCTGGGGTGACCTGTAGGCACATCATTGCAGTTTTATGGGACAAAGAATGAAAACACAGCCTAGATTGGGCTGCGCAGGTGTCCTTCAGTTAACTTTAAGAGCTAAAATGGCTTAATTAAAGAAATACTTCAACTTTATTTGAAACTTGAGCATATTCAAATATGATAATTTTTAAAAAATAATGAAAGTTTGCAGAGTGAAGCACTCGCCAAATCTTCTTCCCATCATTTTGTAATATTAAATAATCTGATATACATCAGCAAATAAGAAATGAAAAAAGGGTCATGACGAAGAGAATTTACATTATGTTTTCTTCATTCCTGGGTATGAGTCATCGAGAAGACAAATGGCCTTTATTAGATTGAAATTTAATTTAAGATGCCTTCCGAATGAACATTTTTGTCATGTTTTATCTATTGATATACAGTAGGTTGAAGAACTCTTGAACTGATTTTTTTTTTTTTTTAAAAAAAGCAATTTTGCATATAGTCAGTCATTACAGGGCATGAAGTCGTCTTTCATTGTTTTGGGTTGTGTTGTTTTTCTAAATCCTTCCTGCTGCACAGAATAAAAATAAAGGAAAGAAGACATTAAACATGCGTAGGAGTTTATTTTCAGAACCATTTTCCCCGTAAATAATAATGTTCCTGTTAAACAGTGTTTGTTATGAATGCCAGCTCTGATGCATCGTAGGTTTTGTTACAATCTTAAATTTCATTTAACTGCTGAGTACAAACCACTACTCACCCAAATGAGGCTTATTACAGTTATAAAAAAAAAAAAAAAGAGTTAAAGGAAATGCGATGTGGTATAACACTAGCATGACAGGCAGTTTCAGGTGCTGTAGTGGCTGTACATAATGCGGCGAGCTGGGGACACTACATGCTTGAATATCGAGTGGACTAAAGAAGTAGGATTTAGATTATAAAGCGCTCAGTGTCTGCATCTTTGAGCAATGCCAGTTATGGAGAGGTGAAATTTTTATTGTTTCCCTGTGGGAACTGAAAGCAGTGACTGTTTCACAGGAATAGCTCCCTCTTCTTTTTAAATGCATTTTTTTCCTTGTCTCTCAACCGTAACACTTTAACTCTTTAAAGAGTAATTATGTGCTGTATGTATTTGAACCACTGGCTGTAGGCAAATCGAAGCTGGCATTTCAGAAAGAGGATAAAGCATTATAAACTCCTGACCCTTTTTCACTGCCCATAGCTATTGTAGCTGAGGTCATCTAGCCAGTCAAGCAGCAAGTGCACATCACAATTGAGGCTAACAGACAAACAAACAAAGCAAACAGATGAAACAGCTGATAAGAGACAACCACTGAAGAAAAGAATCACTCGTCTCAAGACTCTGCCACAATTTCATTAAGGAAGGAAGCACTGTTTGTCATTCTTTTTTATGTTTTCTTTCTTCAAGCATCGCTTTTACAAAGAATTCTGCCGTTTCATCATCTCACTAACAATACTGCCAAGAGTAATCAGATAAATATCCATTGAATGTACCTATAATTTTTCTTTGGCAGATCAAAAGGCAAACAATGACATGGGCATAGTATGATTCCCTCTGAGCTTAAAGGAAAGGTCTCAGTCTCTTGTACAGGAATTAATTTAAGAAAGAAATGCATTTGTCTTCATGACATGCACTTCCTCCTGACAAAGCCAGATCATTCCCCTTGGAAAAGGGGTCAGATAGGATTTGACTCTATTGGTACAGGACTGTGGAAAAACCCCATGTTTGCTGCAAATTTCCACCTACTAGTTCTCAATAAATGCTGACCCAATTGCTTCTTTCCTGTCCTGCTTCTATGGGTCTCTTTTTCCCCACAAATCACAGCATTCAGTTCCATTGCATGTGACGCAGAGCTGTCTCTGCATGGCTAGACTTCCTAAAAATTTCTTCCTGAAAGAACAGAACTTTTTGTCAGGACTCCCTGAACTATGTGTGATTGTCATGTGTGTCCTCATGAGGTGGGATTGATATTATCCATATGTAGTGTTGTATGATCTTATGAGTTTAGGGTGGGGGTTTTTGTGATGGCTGATGCAAGTTTTGTAATAGGAGAAGTTTCTGTTATGGTGAGAATAAATGTTTCAGTTTGCCTGTCCCATTTGCACTGCCTGAAATAGAGCCAATGATCAAAGTTGCTATGGGGGAAAGATGACAGCATCTTCTAACAACATAGTAATGTTTCCTCAGGTGCAGGTAGGGGCAAGTATCTGAGTAGTTCAGTTTCCTTCTGTTGTTAGTCTCACTGTTCCTTGGAAGGAACAGGTTAGTTGCTTTGCTGCTCTGTGCTTCACTTGCTGAAGGAAGTTGAGTGAGAGGGGTGCAAAGGAAACATGAATACCGTGGTAGAGTCTAAGTGTAATAGTTAGTCACTTCTTGGGTTGAAAAAAAAAAATAATCAAGAGAGGGATCCTCAGGAATCACCATCAGTGAGTCAGAGAAGGAGATAAACATTGACATCTCCAAAAATGCAATTGCTAAAGCTTGTTTCAGAAATCAAACATGGTGTGCTAATGGTGAGAAACTCCAGCAGGATCTTATGAAACTTGGTGGGGGGGAGGGAGGGAGGAAGGTGGCAGATCAAGCTTTAGAACAGATAAGTGATATGATGCATCTAAGTAAAAAATAATCTAAACCATGCCCATATAATGCCAAGCTCAGAACAAGCAATTGCAACACAAGAGGAATATCTCTGAGTCTGTTGAGAGATTTCTGAAATTGTTGGCTGAATGGGCAATTGCAGCAGCCAAAAGAACCAGCAAAATGGGGGGGGGGTGCAGGAATTGTAACAAGACAGAGGGCAGCATCTTGGCATGATATGAACTCCCGGAGCTTTACACAGCAGGCAGTGAACTTCTGGAACATGCTGTAAGGAGCTAGTAGAAGTAGACGATTTCAGCAGGTTTGAAAGGGATTGGATTAAATTACATACAACAGATCAATAAATGGATACAAAAGGATTAGGCTGGGGGAATATTAGAGGAATGGATTGCAGGCAGTGTCAGGCTTGCTTTTTCTTTTTTCTAAATAGCATCCCCTAATGTCACTCTCAGGGACAGGATCCTGGGCTAAATATTCTGCTGCAGCAGGGCAAAGGCAAATGAGGCAGCTAGAACAAGTTGGGGACTGAACAGATGTGCCACTGAGAGATGGAAGGGAGGAATAGGATAATGAGAAGCACAAATGTCATGGTGGGCAGGCTGGTGGGGAATGAGACAGGACTGTTTTGTGAGTTTGGAGGGTGGAAAGAGGGGGAAAAGAGGTGGGCCAAAGATGGCAATGCATGCAGTGGAAAATGTGCTGGTAGCAAATTTACCTTCCTCAATAAGCTATGCACAGTGAGCAATGCCGATTGTCTGTCTAACGCATGGAATGGATCCAATGAGGTCCAAAATGAGAGAAAGACTAAAGATGCAATGTAGTAAATCTCTAAGCTAATATACAATTTTTGATACATGGGTATGATAATACTTTGATTTTCCTACAAATGAAAAATAGTAATTTTTAAAGTTAGATTGCTACTGCTAAAATATTAGGACTCATAAATTATTCAGACAGTTACTATAGCTTAAAATGTACTTGTAAGCTGCAGTAACTGACAGTTGCTTTGCCATCTGACTTACACAAAAGGGAGGAAATACATTAGAGGCTTAAGCTTCTGTGTAAGTAATATAAAAGCTACCATGGCTGAAGATTTGTGAGAAACATACTAAATGCTACTAAGCGACCAAAACAGTAGTTTGGCAAGCTTGATAGAGCTGACTTTTCTATATCTGGCCCAACTTGAGATGTGAGGGGGAAGTATTACAGCATTCAGAAAGCAGGTCCATGAAGCAGAGGATCAAATGCCTTAGAAACATGTGATGTATTAAGTAAATACTTTATTATCGGGGCTCCAATCAGGCATACTGAACCTCCTAATTGCACTTGCTGGTGCTAGAGCACACCTGCCATGTTACCAATCCCAAGTTAAGTACCACACCACTCTGAAAGACTCACAAGTACACGTTAATGATAGCATTGTCAGTCCCCCATATTCAAAGGCAGAACACTTACTGGGTTGTTCTGCATGCTAGCAGTACAAAATGAAGCTTCCTCCATTTTTTTAACTCCCAGTTTCTTCTGAATTAGCTAGTGTGTTCTTGTATTAGCTAGTGTTACTGATTTTCTCAGGTTTATGCTGTGAAGTGCTTTTGATGCTTATTATAGGAGCCCTCTCTGGACTGCGTAACTAAGTGATAGAACAGATATTCGTATGACATGCTTCCTTGCCATATGCATCTTGCAGCTTCATTTGGGTTCTGAAGTTGTAATTGTCTTTCTCTGCCTCTGGTCACTAACTTTATTTTCACAGGCCCCTTTCAGTTTCACTGCTCTTCCTTGATCTTGTGTGTTCCTTGTACTATTGTAAATGGCATATGGAACTACAGGCCATTGCTTCTCTTGGAGGCCAGGGAGAGATAGAAGCAAGAACCACAGAGCATTGTATATTTTCTGTGGGTCAGAGCTGTTCTCAGTTCTTGTGGCAATGGTGCGAGCAGCTCCCCAGTCAACATCTCCTTGACTAAGCAGGCAGAGAGGGGAGCATCAATAATATTAATAATTCCACCAGTTCTACCTTGCCCTATCAACAGCTCGGGCTGATTTCTCTGCCTCCTGAGGAAAAGCAGCCATCAGAAAAGGAGATTGTACTCTAGGTAAGCAGAAAACACCCGTGGGGACCTGTGGGCACAGTTACTGTCCATTGGTTGAAGCCAGCAGCTCTGCAGCTGATGTTTTTCTGGCCCATCTCTGTAGATAAAGTGTGAGCATTTGTGACAGAGTCTGTTGCCACTTACGTTCAGCGGAACAAATAAAGGTCTCTGACTCCTGAAGTTTCTAAGGTGAAAAGCAAACAGGGAAAACTTGTGTCTCTTTCTCGAAGAGCATACAAAAAGAATACTTTAAAAAAAAAAATAAATAATCTATACGTGATATTTTCTGCTAGGGCTCTAAATTCAAAAGGAGCCTAGGTTTGTTATTCTCTTCTGGGTCATATCAGAGCTCTTCATGGTCAACATCGTATTTCCGAGATGTTTCAGTCTCAATTTTCCGCTCAGCGTCAACTTGATGAAGTTTGTTCTGACGTCTTGGACCAGATCGCAAATATATGTTGGAGGCTTTTAAAGTTTACTCTGGTAATCCTGAGGCCACCTGGAACAGTTGTGGAGAAGATCTAGAACATGCCTGAGCTTTGGATGTGTCTCCAGTATCAAATGCAGTATGCTGTGACAAGCCAGTGCCATGCTGCTTCTGTACAAGGAGCTTTGTTGGGGTTAGTACTGCAGTGGAAGATTAAAAATGAAATTCTAAGGTATGAAGTTGTGAATAAAACTACAAGCAAAGGTTATGCATGAAGAAGAGACTAGAACATTCTCTACTTGTGCCTTGTGTATGGATTTTAACTATCACAGAAGTATATGAGATGCTAATAAATGTAAGTGGATTGTATTTAAAAAAATAAATTAACTACAAATTATGTTCTTACTCTGTAAGCAGGGGAGGGAACAGGGAAAATCTCCTGCAAAGAAAATTAGAGCTGCTAAAAGCAAAAGGTTGTGTACAAGGGATTTTTTTAACTTTTTTTCCTTGGCCTTTTTTTACTGCTAATAGTAGATTCTGTGGGTGTACAACTGCTGACAGCCACATATAAACGCTGCTGCAGAGTTCCACTATCCCTGGCTGCAGATTTTGGGCCTGTTGTGCTGTAATTTCAGAGCTTCTGTTTTTGGTATTCAATTATAGATCTTATTTTGGTGTTGAAATTTCAGCAGGTGGCTATAGTAGGCACAAATATAGCTAATTTTTATATATGGAATCATAAAAATAAGCAGCGGAGACAAAGCTGACTTGTAAACTCATTGTGATTTAGTCCCTTTTTTCCTATTAAAAAGAAAAAGCATACAAATCCTTATAAATTTGGACCCCTCTGAACAGAAAAGTTAAAATAAAATGCAAAGTATCTGTGCTCCACACATGTACTAACATTGCAGATATATAAGAAATGATAAACAAGAGTTAATTGCATTGTAAGTGTACATAATCTCATGAACCGTTCTCCACTGAAGTCATAATTAACCGTCTGCATGCATAGAGCTGCCCAATAATGTTTCCTAGTGTCGTGGTTTGGCCTCAGA